>VKHH01007148.1:0-12401 GCA_015144975.1 Epipyxis sp. PR26KG | reverse complement strand
ATTGAATAAATAATTTCACGGTAATTGTAACTGGAATAAATAAATATATAGGATTGAAAACCTATAATTCCAACATATATACAGTATGCATCTTTAAAACTTTAAAACAGTAACTTGATTAATATATGAATGTATTTATTACCAAAGCCTTTTACAACGTAATATAACAGAATATCATATCATCATATCAGATCAGAGCCATAGAACCATAAAGTTGTCCGTAGTTTGTATCCATTAATGCATTTTCATCCTATTAGTAATTTGCATGCATTAAAGTTGGATTTTATCAGCTTTACCGTGAACTTCTTAAAGGAAAATTCAACTTCGATTTAATTAAATCTTATCTTATTTCATTCATCAATGACTGACGAAGTTAATCAATTGCAAATTGCAATACGAACAATCTCAGCAGTTAGCTGTTTGTTTTCATCATTAGTGATGATTACCTATCACGTCTTTCCAGAAATGAATTCAAAAATCTTTATGAAATTTATATATTTCATATCATTATCTGACTTTTGCATGAATCTAACTTCTTTGATTGGATTTCCTCCAAATGGTTCTGTTTTATGTTGGATACAAGGTAACAACACCACCGTTATTTAATATCATATGACAAATAATTAATTATATTTGTTTTTGGTTCATAAACATAGGAATGTGTCAAAATTATTTTGCAATTGCCAGTTGGTTATGGACAACAGCTGTATCATTTACCCTTTATGGGATAGTATTAAACGGAAAAGTCTATTTTAAATTTTGGCAAATTAGTATTATGTGTTGGGGTATCCCATTATTACCGACATTATTACCTTTGATTACTAATACTTATGGTGCAGGTAATCCTGATGCTCAATGGTGTCTAATAATCGGCAAAAATGGAACTCCATCAGCAGTGACGAAGTTTTGGTCTTATGGCAGCTTTTTTCTTTGGCTGTTTACTTGTTTGTTACTAATGTCAGCATGGCAAATTATAGTTTATTTCCGATTTTTGAAGTCTTCCTTAAGTAGTGTTGTGAAATCAACTTACGATAAAGTGTGGTTATATCCATTAGTTATGGGACTATGTTGGGTTCTTAATTTTCTATGCGTGGCAGTGATTCCACACGACGAGTTTTTGGTAGTTGGCTTTAGTATGATATGTGGTATCTTCTATGGTATCCTCACGTCATGTATATTCTTCTGGAAGAGCAATGAAGCCATCGCAAGATGGAAATATTTATTATTCGGTGATAAACGGTTGAAATTCGGTTCTTTTTCACTAGAATCAAACTCCGATAATCTTAGCTTGAGCGTAAGTCCATCTCAACATTCCATAATAACAATTCCATCTGATTTCATGGATGATGATTATGATTATTCATCAAGCGATGAGATTAACAAGCGAACTATTAGCACTATCTCAACAAATCCTCTGAATGACTTGTAATGCTGATACATAAAATAAATACTCAATTTATTATATGAAAATGACTTTTAGGATGTGAGTTTTGTAAAACTAGTCCAATGTGATGTTATTTTCATCAAAGCCACCAAGTCATACATCATCATGATAAAACATTATTGAATCTGTGAGTCGGTATTTTTGAGATGTTCATATGGACATATCCTAATCATGCTGCTGCTGCACACAATAACCAATTACTTATTCGTATTCTCACTTATTCTGCGAAAACGTTAATTATTAACGTTACAAAAATCAAACTTACAAATTATGCTTGAGATATATATTTTTATATTATTTATATTAGTCCAACTTATTGTGACAGTATACGTATTGTGAAATATGCACATAATTTAAACTGCAAATTATCATACAAATTTTTTTCATTATTATTTTATGTGTTTTAAATTTTATAGCTAATGCTATTCCACTTCAAACATTAAAAATAATATTTTTCATACAGTATGATTAGTAATTACTTAATTAAGGGGTAAAGATTCTCATGGTTAAGTAAGTGAATGCGTGAATGAATGAATGGATCAAATATATCCGTTATATCCGATTACAAAATCTAAGATTTGCATAATATAATAATATTATGTTTGATTGATTGATCATAACCAGGATAATATGAAATATATAATCAAAGAATTAGCTTTAGTCTATCCAGTAATTGGGATGGTTCGATCCCGGAAGAATACTCAATAATGTCAAGAATTTGCAATTAGAAATAATTTTTCAGTAATAATATCACCTCTCACTAATCCGGTAGTGTTATGGTGATACTCTTTCACAATTATAATATGATATATTTTAAAATATAGTTGCTTTATAACAATTCAACATAATTATTTAAATCAAAGAAATAAAATATCGACATGTGTCATCGATATCGACCCTTGAACGGGGGTGCATGGGGGTGCTAGTTGCATAGTATTTTAGATTTTTTAAAAGTCAAAATTGCAAAATTGACATGACTTATTTAATATTTTATGATAACAAAACTACAAACAAACCATCTTTTATGATAATAATATTGTGATTGTACAATCCTTACCACTTCAAATGATAATAATAATAGGAAAATGACAACAAAATATGATAATTTTCATAAGTATTTAATGTATTAAAAACAATTTCTTTTGATTTCATATTATTATTTTCGAATTGAAGAAGTTAGTTTTGAAGCAATAGAATAATATTTTGTTCGAGCTGATAAATAATCCTATAATTATAATTCATTACTGTAATGAAAAAACTGTCATAATAATGATCATAATTATAATTCATTATTATTATTATTATTATTATTATTGTTATTATTATTATTGTTATTATTATTATTATTATTATTGTTATTATTATTATTATTATTATTATTATTATTATTATTATTGTTATTATTATTATTATTATTATTGTTATTATTATTGTTATTATTATTATCAGTTACGATAATTTCTTACTTTTAAGAAGCTGTCCATTCCTACTTTCCCTTCAACAAAAGTTTTGCCGATATTTTCTGATTCTTCATCCAATTCATTTTTCTTTTTACTCAACTATCATCAATAATAACAATAAAAATAATAATTTCTATAAAATATAAAAAATAGAAATATTTACAAAGATTTTATTGTAGAAAAACTTCATCAATTATTGCTATTCCGGATCATAGAAATAAAAATGATGTAGCTCGTGTTGCCCTCCAATAAATCACTGATAATCGAATAGTTTATAGGAATAATTGGATGTCATAAAATAGAAGCAACCATTGATTTTGATGCATCACAATAATTTTTCATTCTTGATTTACCTGTTGAATTATTACTTCATCTGACTTAACGTATAACTTATTGGCATTCACGAGTGATTTATAATACTATAATACAAAATATCGAAGAAAAACAATCAGCATAACAGTTTATATAATATAACATAGTATATGATGAGATGTACATGCATGTTCATTTACTGTATGGAACTATAAGGGACATATTCTCTCTTGAAAATTATGAGTGAAATTTGATTCATGGATGAATTGAGGAACTCATTGGTTCATTGGAATACATACACCAATCCTAATACTAATAATATGAACTTACTTTAGGAGTTAATTCTTTTAACTCATCTTGAAGTGATGTGACAGTTTTACCGACTCCAACAATCTCTTCCCCCTAGCATATAAACATCATATATGTAACTCTCATACCTTAAATTGTATAGTCAATATCAGCATACAATATAATTAAAAAAAATGTTATATGCAGTCCGGATACATCTTAATTCTAGGCAAGTATTATAAATTAATTTTTTTAACAATTTATAAATATTTATAAATTATTATTGAGATGATGAGGTAATGCATGGCCATGCAGGAGGAGCTTACCAATTGAACATTTCTCACAGCTGAATTTTCATTGGATTCCACTAGCGTATCACGTAGAGACCTTGGTATCATGATCGTATCAGTATTACATACAAACACCTGATATATATAAAGTAATAATATAAGTATTATATTGATAGTAAAAGTGTTATTCATATTGACATGATGAGGTATGGTTACTAGAGTGTCAAATAACTTATTATTGTACTGATGGGATTGAATATAGTAATAGATATAAATAAGAATAATACATACCTTAAATGCAACTTCATCATTTAATAATCTTTCCAGTTGATAATCTGATAACTGGTCCAGTTCTGGGAACTTTTGAGGGATCTCAGGCATGGTAATGGGCGTTTTTGCAAAGTTTAATTCCATTGCATTATCAGATAATGAAATATTTCGTTCAAGAGATGGCTGTTGAATCTGCATAGAATTATTTGGTATACTTGAGTTTATTTGGTTTTGAGGTAGAGAGGGTAATCGAGTTGCAGGGTTATAGATTGCTTGTTGTTGATATATACTTAATAAGTCACTTGGCGACTGTTTTGATTGGACCGGAGGATAAGGCTGAAACCCATTCAAACTGTTTGAATTCATACCATTTGGATGGTTATTGTAGTTATTACCATTATTCATCGGGTATATAATAGAATTTGCACCATTTGCATTATTATTGTTATTATTATTACTGTTTGTTGGATGTAACCCGTTAAAATTGTTATTACTATTATTGAAATTGTTACTGTTTGAAGACGGAATCGAATTAATAGGATAGACATTGCTATTTGAAGATGGAGTTGAATTAACTGGATAAGCATTATTATAACTATTTACAGCAGACACAGGATAGTTTGATGAGTTATTGGATGGGACTGGTAAAGCGGAGTAATTCGACACAGCATTGCTTTGAGAAGAATTACTATTATTATGTGAATATGCTGGAGCAACAGGTGTTTGATTTGGATCGCTATTATTTGGTAAATTTGTTCCACTTTGAAGCTATGAAATAAATGTTTGATTATTAATTAAATATAATGTTGATTAATCCTAATTATTTCTTACCGTAGCAACCATATCATTTATCAAATCCAATAAAGTTGATGACTTGTTCCAATTTAACAACTAATTTAAATTTATTTATTATTGGTTAATAAATAATAATCATAAAAATATTAATTCATAAAATACTATACCTTAGGAGCATGCACAACTTGCTTGTGTTTATCTAACCAAGGATGTAATAAAGGTCCAACAACTTGTAAAACTGGTTTATCATTCGGAAAATCAGACGGTATGAATATTTTTAATGATGAATAAACAGATTGAATATTGAGCAAAATTTCAAAGCTATCATCATTATTGTTTGGTCTACGTATGGATGGATAAGATTTCTTGAGTATTTGTATTTGTTTTTCTTTCTCTGTTTCTTTAACTACTTTGTGGTCTTTTGTGCTACCCCAATGAAACATATTATATATAGTAGTTCAATTAAGACCACAAACTACACAGCAACAGTACTACAGACTACCGTAAACACGTAAACAGTATTAAAGGGTATAAAATTTTAAAATCAAAATTGCAAAAATAATGCTTAGGATAGGAACAAAAACCTATAATCTACCAATAGATAAATCTTTGATATTCATATTTTGCTGCTGTGTATTGTATTGAAAATGTTACTTCACTTTTTCGAATGAATTCCGGAATTCACCAAAAGAAAGTTATTTTTGTAAAATTAAATTTTTTGGAGTTTGGTTGTTAACGTTTTGAAATAAAGTATAGTACATCGCTGTGAAACGCGGTGATGGTATCAGGATTGCCGGTATGTGAACACGTGCAATCAGTCTCACTGCGTGTTTTTCAGCGCGACCTTCCTTTAATTTCTAAAAATTCCCTGCTCAGAAGGGGACCCACCCCAACCATTCTATTTTGACTGTATGTACACGTAGAAAACTGGTGGTTGGTAAACACAAAGAAACATAATCGAACAAGGATAACTTCTTAAATTATCAACCGTGCAACATAAAATAATAACCGAATTCCTAAATGGAAAATGAGAAATCAATTACAGTTGGTTCAGAAAGATCAAATTAAAACGTGGTGTTTTGCGAGACTAAAGTTCTGTAATTCACCAGAAAGGGTAACTGACATCAAGAAAAATGATTGAATCGCAATCTTGATGGTATCATGAAAACAAGTCATTGTAATTATGTATATCTGATTTTACACATTTAAAATTAACATAATCATATCATATCTACATCTAAAATAGTTCTGCATGAAGTTAGTTATTACACGCTTAACAATTTATAGTTCAACCAAATAGTAGATTAATATAATTATCGCAATAGCATTGCACTTAATATCGCCATTCGAACATAAAGGCCATTTTCCATTTGTCTAAACAATAAGACATTTCATAATAAAACAAGAAAGAACGTGAATACTTTTCATAAATAAAATATTTACCTAAAATACGCGGCTCGATGGTCTGTGTCTACTTCTGGTGATATTTCATTCAATCTTTAATACATTATTTCCGAGTATATCAAAAATGTAACAAAACATTAATTTTCAAACCATAAAACAAATCTTACCGTGGAAGAGGATGCATTACCGTCATGACTTTTTTGGCCTAATAGTAATTGTAAAAATTATAATAAAAATAATTGATATTTTGCTCAAAATTGGAAAATAAAAGTCACTAAATGGTAAGAAATATCATAGAAAATAATAAAAATATTATAAATATATTGATGTTGAATATGGAATTATGATAATAATAAAGGAGTGTATATAATAATAGTTATAATAATGTTTCTAATCAAATCAATTGATTTTTTGTTCATAAGAATGTTATGTTACCTTTTTCATTAACTCCACATCAACACAATAAGATCCTAAAACGCTTTTATATTCTTCCTGATTAATTCATAAATAATATTACAGTAAATTAAATCAAAACACAACACAACACAATACATACCTCACTCGCGAATCGTTCTTTTTGTATACGAGTTACATACAAAACATCAGTTTGTCCAATAGCCTAAGATATTATATTTGAAGTATTGAATTCGAAGTGACTTATTCATGATTTATTTATGATAAACTAACCTGTTCAAGAGTCAATGATGTAATCTACAAAAAATGCAATACAGCATAATTCATTTTAAAAACGAAACAGTAGCATATATTATTTTCTACCTGTTCTATCCCTAATGAATTCATTTCTTCGACAATTTCAGTTGGCATATTAAGGTTGTCTGGTGCAATATAAATGAACTTCACGTGCTCAAACATGGATAATAGTTTGACCAAAGAATGAACTGTACGACTAACAATGAAATTCAGCGAGAGAAATTATTTGAAAACAGACTTATTATAACATAAGTAAATACAAGATACCCATTTTTTAAATCTCCTAACAGAGTTATGGTTTGTTTCGACTCTGCGGTTCCTCCAATAACACCCAATTCGGAACGAATTGTGTACAAATCAAGAAGTGCTTGAGTTGGGTGCTCTCCAATTCCATCACCTACATATTTTCACATACAGTTCCATTGATATGAACAAACATCATCTTTAAGTTAACATACCTGCATTTATCACCGGTTTGGTTGAAACTTTTGAAGCTTGTAATGCACTACCTTTTACCGGATGACGCAGTACTATTACATCACAATAACAAGACATTGTTTGAATGGTATCTTCCAAACTCTCGCCTTTCTTAACGCTGGATTGTTCTTCGTTAACACATACCACTGAACCACCAAGCCGCAGCATTGCAGTCTGAAAAGAACAAGATGTTCTAGTTGAAGGTTCATAAAACACAGAAGCCAAAACTTTATGCTTCAGACGATCATCGCCACCTATACGAGCGACCAAATTCTTCATATCCTCTGCTGATTGTAATAAGATTTGAATAAATTGCATCGATAATCCACGAATGCTCAACAAATGTTCAGGAACAACGTCAAATGTTTTTTGGCGTTTCATCGCCACTGATTGTAATTCAGACATTTACTCTTACTCCAACAATATACACCTCCTAATTCAAGAAAGTAATCCACTTATTTACAGTACTACCGGTACAATAACATTATCCGATGTGAATGAATGAATGAATGAATGAATGTTGCAAAATGAATGAACAAATATTAATGAATAAATGAATGAAAGTAAAAGTTAACATCTTTCTGATAAACGACTTACGACTTATTATTATAAAATTGAATAAAGTAACATAAGCTTAAATTTTAATAGAAAAAATCTATTATTTTGATTTTGTAAAAAAAACTTCTTTTTCTTATTTTACTTGATTGGTGAATTTTATAAATCCTTCAATTTTTATTTTTAGAATATCGGAATGAATCAATGGTAATTATTAAGTGATAATATATTGCAATCATTATTTATTTGGCGTTTCAGTTTTTCAAAAAAAAGAAAGTAAAAATTATAAAATTAATTTATATTTTCGTTGCATATCAAAAACATCATTCTGTTTAGTAAATATCATGAGACCAAACAGTAGAGGTGCATTGAATAGCTCTGGTGGTTTACCACCAGGAACTGGCGCTGTTAGACCAGGAAGTGGAATGAGGAAACCTCCTGGCACATCTCGACTTAGAACTGGTACTTACTGTACTGTAACACTGTAACTTCTTTGAAAGAATAATTTCTTTTGTTTATTTGCTCGATTTTTAAAACTTCTTATCTAGTATTCTGATTGTTGTCCTCGAAAATTGCGTTTGTTATTTTGTTATTTTTGTTCTCAATTCATTTTTTATTTTCAGCGTTTTTTTTAATGTTTTTATTTGATGAAAGGAATTTCCCCTTCTGGACCAGGAACGCAAGCAGCACAAGGTTATGCTTTAAATGCAAGTGTCAATGTGTCTGACCGTCCCGTGACGGGACAAGGTGTAATGGGTATGAAAGCTCAAAATTACAATGGCGGTCGGTTGGTCTATGATGCTGCCTATTATATTGGCTTATTGAGAAAGAAAATCAGTGATATTAACACTGAGAGTAATAAGCTTCGCACAGAAATTGAGCAACAATCAAAGGATAATTCTCAATATACTAATTTAGAACGACGATATGAGACTTTGGTGAAAAACAAAGAAAATTTGGAAGGACAATTAGCTGATTATAATCTTGCTTTAGACAAGGTTTGACTGTTCAAAATCATGATGAATTATCTACTTATTTTTAATTTGCTTTTGTTTTTGTTTTCTAGACCCGTACTTCTACCGACCCAGAGGATGTTCAACATATGGCTATGACAATGGCGGAGAAAAATCGTCAAACAGGACAAGAACTTGATAGAATTTTCATGCAAAGAAAACAGCGTGAATCAGAAACAGTGCAGGTACTGCCATGATCTGAAATTAATCATAGCTGTGGAAATTTGATTGTTATTCATACGAATAATAATTACAATTATGAAAATGATAAATTATTATTTTTATTATTATTATAAACATTAGGTGGAGGAACAAATAGAAGGAGTTTATCGGAATATACAGAAACGTATCAATGAATTAGAACCTGGAAAGTTGCGTGCATATAACGACCTGATGGCTAGGTGCTGAGAGTATGATTATTATAACAAATAATAATATTTTATGAACGAAATGCTAAAATATTTATAGACAAAGAGAATTCCAAGATCGCGTTATGCACAGTGAAAACCGATTAAATGAAATCAATCAGAAGATACATCAATATGAATCGGATCAAAAAAATAATTCACTTAGAAAAGATTATCTCAATTTGGAGAAAACAGTAAGAATACATCATTATTATAATATCAAATGCTAACTTGGCATCATACCCCACACAGTATAGCTTATTCACATGTGACATGCACAACCATACAATTCATCTTATATTTTAGAATCTTAGCATCGATCTAAATTAACTCATAATATATTGATTATCTGTTGCTTACAATTGCATTTATTTATTATTTTGTTTGATTATGATTATTTTCGGTTCTTTTGTTTGATTATGATTTTCGAATCAAGTAAATGTGAATCAAAGAAATGATAATAATATGTATTATCTACATATTTTATTATATTCAAAATTAGTAAGTCATCATATCACTCTTATTCTAGAATTGTCTAATTACGTATAATAAATCACTTAATCATACTCATACTACATAAGTTATGATATCATAAAATAATGTATCCTATCCTTACCCTTGCCCTTGTCCTTTCCTTATGCTTATCCTTAGTATCAGTCGTTGAAGAAAGATTACGACTCTTTGCAAGAAGAACTTGAAATTGCTAACATGGATCCAAAAGAAGCACATGCGAAATTTGTTGCTCGAGTTAACGATTACAAACAGGTATTCTTACACTATTGCCAGATGAAACGGCTCATTCAATTATTATCGCAATAAGATATTAATATTATCATCATTTTTCTTTTTCATAAATAATATGTATATTATACGGTATAATAATAATGATAATAATAACAATAATAATAACATTGATAATAATAATAATTTCTTAAATTGTAATTAATTAATTTATATATTAATTTAATTTTGTTAATATATATGTAATAAATTAATTTAATTAATATTTTCCCTTAAAAATGATATATTATTGTTGTCATAATAGTTTATACTAATATTCTCATTTATGTTATTATAGCAAACTAAAACTTTGGAAGAGAAAGCATCTCGATTACGTGAGGATATTAATATTTCAAAGAAGAATCTAAGTGAGATGGATACTACAGCAGATGTAAGTATTATTTTCAAAAACGAGTTATTTTCGAAAATAATTACATTTATTGTTTATTTTTGCTATTGTAATTATTATGATTTATATTATTATATTATTATAAGAGTAGATATTAAATAAAACTACGCCGGACACCATATGTTCGTCCGGCACACCATGAAATACTGTGATAAGTATAGTTTTAGGTTGAAATAACACTAAATTATGATGAATCATTGTGAAATTCATTAGCAGTATGAATTTCAATAAATAAGCCAATCGTATTAATGAAAAGTCATGTTTTCTGTGAATGGCGCGTGTACCACTAAAATTTTATTTCAATAATAATAATGTTATTGTTATTTTTATTATTATTCTATCTTCTTTATAAATAATGTATATATATTATATAATAATTTTAATAATATTATTATTCATTATTTTTCAATACTAGCAAAAATAATTTCTTTAAATCAAATGGCTTAATTTATAAAATGTATATATATTTATCATATTGTTGTTATTATTTTTATTTTTTTAAACATTATTATTATTATTATTATTACTATTATTAAAAATATTTATGATAGGATGATGGTTCTGAAGCAGCTAAGTATGAGTTATTAGTCAAGCGTGACCAAGATATGACAGCTTTTATGGAAACTTTTGATGAAAATCGCGAAAGTATTCTTCGAGATCAAGAGGCTATACAGTACCATGTTGTCGCCATATTGGAGTATATCAGCAAAGGTTTAGATGACACGAACAATCTGCCATCACAAGAAGCTCTTAGTGAAATGAAATCAGCTCAAACTTTCAAAGAAAAAAATCTCGCCACTGCTGAGAGGTCATTACGATAATAATAATGATAAAAATAATAATTACAATAATAATAATAATAATAGTACAATCTTGCATTGTATAATGTGTTTTTGTTGATTATTATTTCAGAACGAAGGATTCTTTACTTGCGGAGAAGAAGAAACGAGAAAGGGAGCTGGAGCTACTCCGTTCATCCGAACCTAAGTTGATGTCCGAACTCTCTAACCTACGTGAGAATATGTCTCGCATGAGATCAGAAATGGAGGTCAGTTATAGTTATAATAATATTAATATTGATAAATTTTATTACTTTATTATTTATAATAATAAATATTATTTTTACTACCTTTATTTTATATGCACTCTATTGTTTGTTGTGAATACTTTAATATCGTAATATTATAACTATTATTATTCACAACCTACACTTATGATTGTTACTTCTTTTATTAATATTATTACACAAATCATAATAATCAACATTTATATAATTATTATTAATTATATTCTTTATTATTATTTCATAATCAAACTATTTTTATTATCATTATTATGATATTTCTCCATTTTATAGCTGATAAGTTTGAACAAAAAATAAAACATACAAATATCATTTTAAACATTATTATTATTATTATTATTATTATTATTATTATTATTAAAAATGAAACCTACAAAAATATTGATTTTAAATCAGCTCTATAATATCATTTATAATATCAGTTCGAATAATTATTTTTTTGTTTTTTTTGAATAGGAATTCGATGATATTGACAAACTGAGAAAAGAATTCGATGAAACGCAAAGAAAATTAGTTGATCTGAAAAAGACTTACTCGAAACGAAGAGATACTATGAAGCAACAGGTCGGTTGTTAGCAAATATAATAATAATAACAATAATAATAATAATTATTATTATTGTTATTACAATAATAATAATAATAATAATAATAATAATAATAATAATAATAATAATAATAATAATGATAATAATAATAATAA
>VKHH01007147.1:0-12402 GCA_015144975.1 Epipyxis sp. PR26KG | reverse complement strand
TCCACCTGACAGACCACGTTTACCACCTGCTCTTGTCTCTCCTACTAAAGAATGTGTCACTTCTTTCAAACCTAAGTTCAGTATCACCCCATCCACCAGCGATTGATATTGATGTTCCTTTTGATCCAACTCAGATAATGATATTTTCATTTTTACTTCAAATATTAGGGTTTCATTCACCGTAAGAAATGGAAGTAGATAGTCATTTTGAGTAACATAACCAACTGAGCAGTTCAATTTTCCATCAAATGAGACGGTACCACCAACATGTAGGGAATCAATATCATATCTTCCAGCGATTACATTTAATAAAGTGGTTTTTCCAGATCCAGATCCTCCAAGTATTCCAAAGAGACAACCTCCTTGTATAGTGGTGGTGACGGGATGGAGCAAACGTCTAAGTTTTCCCCTTCCAGCCACATCTATGCTAACGTTGCTAAGAATCACAGGAGTAGGAGACCGTTTTAGCATATCGCAGATGTTTCAATAACAGAGTCTAGGATCCAATATACAATATATACTACTGCTAGATAATTAAAAAAACGTCAGCCAAAACTGCTGTGTGTGAATTCGTCTCTAGATACGGCTACGGATGAAGTGCAAGAGGGGCTTTAAAAGGGGGACCAACGTATTTTCCGGTACACCCCATCATATTAACGAAAAAAAAACTCGGGTTAATTTTAGAGCTCTTAATAAAAGTTTGTTTTTTAAAGCTCTTATTAAAAGTTTGTTTTTTAAAGTTCGAGTGTAATGCGAGACGAAAAGTGTCGAGAATTTCAAGAGAACTATAAAGAAACAAACTGAGAAGTGTTACAATTAACTCAGGTTAACGTAATAACCGAAGTCTTCATAATCGGGAACTTCATAATTATCACTATTTTTATGAAGACTCCGATTTACTTCAATAAGTTCAAAGTTTTCTAGTATAACTTTACGGTAAAACGTTACTTTATAACGGTAAAACGTTAGAGTATAACGTTAAACCCTACAGCTTCTAAAAACAATATTGAGGTGTATCTTTATGTTCTCAAGATTAATTTCTTTAATTTTACAGAATTACGATGAATATCTACGCAAAATTTTATAATGGTTGTTGACAACAACAGCATTTTCAACACTACTTGTTGTGAATGGTTTATAAAGCAAATAAATTGGTTTTGATAAAAGTGGAATGGTTCCTTAATTGGTCTATTTAAACTATTCTTCGTGATTTTCCTTCTTGGTCGTAAATAAATATTGGTCTATTCCAAATGGTTGAAATACATTAGCAGTAATTTTTGTAAAATAGCTATCTATAGAAGAATTGAAATTTGTAACTTTATTACGATTTGATGCTTTACTTAAATTACTCAAACTCGACATTTTCATACAGTAATAATAAGTTATACTAATAAAAACTGAAGTTGTTATATATATTATCATCTATATAATACTTAAACTGAATCTTCATAATTGAAACTTCATAAACCACAAAAATTATGAAGATGATACCGTTTTACGCACGTGACTTCACGCTAAGATTATGAAGTTTCCGTTATGAAGACTTCGGTTATTACGTTATCGAATAATGACGTTTTCGAAATCTATCCGACATCAAAATTTCGCATAAACGTCGAAATTAGATAACCTGGGTTTTAAAAACCTCACTTCTTTTTCTTAAATTTTGTGAAATTTTAACAAATAGCCCCTAAATGTGGTTCCCCGAGTTAAACCTACCGACCGTAGGTTTGAAGAGCAAACTCCTAGATGGGTTTCACACCTAGTTTTTCTAAACCTCGGTTTTGAAAAACTAGGTTTTGCCGAGTTTTTTCCCGTTAATATGGGGTGTAACAGTAGTAATAATATATTTTCTCCGCTACGTTTTGAAAATATTGTTATAGGGCAGAGGAAGTTTCGGAAAAATTACGGTATTATGGATTCGAGACTGAATCAATCATCCAAAAAGGAAGAAAAACAATTAAGAAGGGATAATTCAGTACTTTTATTTTGTGTGGTGACTTAATAAAATTATCCAAATAATTACATGTGCATCTCAACTAATTACCATATTGAAAGCTTTTTGAACTAAGAATATACGCTCAAGCAACAATCCCTGTTGGGTACATATTTAGTTTGTTCATCGGAAGCAATACTTACATTAAATCATTCCCATTTCGATGTAATGAATCCAATTCAATACATCTGAAGTACTGCAGTGCTCCATCTTTTATAATTTGCATTTGAGATGAACAACTACTGTAATTTAATATGCCATCATTTTTAAAAACATTAAAACCACAAAATAAGTTAAAATTAAAATAATTGAATCGATTCCATTTCTCCCTGTCCCTCTCTTTCTTACTCTGTGGCTAATGAGAGAATAGATGTAAGGTAAGCAATCGATGAGAAATTGAACAGTATCATTTTTATTCAACTAGGCATTGAGAACGGATGTCATAAGAATAATCATACATCAAAAACAATATAATAACAACCAATTATTATTTAGAAAAATATGTTTTATGCGATTATTATATAATTATGTATCATATCCATCCAAATACCCACTTGTCAGCGCTAATCGGTCAAGAACAATCTGGCATTCGACCAGTTTTCTTATGAAATCTTCGAATATATGATAATGAGCGATCAGATGAGCTGTAAAGGATATCGCAGCAGATTCTGTTGCAGTAGCGGTGTCTGTGGCTGAGATCGATGTTTGGTGAAGTGATTTTATGCTATTCCAAAACATTTGGACTACAAGTCGAGAAGGAACTCGACAAATGATTCTTGCTCTATTCGATCTGAACAACTGCTGCAAATGACGAATAATAGAGATAAAACACCTCTCAACTTCATATACACTCGAGATTGGTAGAGAGAAGCTATATTGTTCATTAAACAAACGAAAGCATTCTTCGACTGCACGCGACTCCTTCTGAAATATCTTAACCAGTACTTCCCTCACTTCCTTCACAAACTCGAAATTCTCGCCGAACAACTCATCGGATGTGGAGACTGGGAAATAAATACGATTCAATCCGTACAACAACCTCTTCGATCCAATCGCCTCATTGCTTCTCAATCGCTGAGTAAGGTTAAGCGAGAGAAAGTCTACACTTTTGATTTTAAGCGACTCGGGAGTCAACAATTCTGCCATGATTCGATCGGATTCTTGTAATCTTCTCTGCTTGACTGATATCTCAACTAGCCCACAAAATGAATTATGATTTTCATTTTGGTTTTCGTTTAGCGATACGGGAACCAGCGCAGTGTGACTGACATCATGTTTAAATGAGAATCGTCTCGTTTGACTCATGATAAGATGAGCTTTCGTTGTATTGATATCATCAACATCATTCATCAAACCATTCATAGTTCCAACACATACTTGTAAAATGACTCCATTCTCACTCTCATTTGGACCAGCATGAGACAGCCGAGCAGTGGAAGGATTCGATTCTCCAGAATAAACCGATGCAGAGGCACTGATCGCTCCGTTCATATCATCTCGTCGAATCATACTTGATGTTATACTTGTAACATAGCCTTGATTGACTCCCCCTGCTATTATCATAGCATTGTGAGGTGTGTCATTATCATCTTCTCCAATCATAGAGGTCAATGCAGATGGATCATATCGATACTCCAGCCATACGGACAATAGGTCCAGCACTCGCACAACATCCTGCAATGAATAACGAATTCCGATTTGTTCCGTTGAAAATGATGAATATTGCGAGTAGATTTCCTCATCTACTACCAGTGGGATAGGGGACAGTATGACGATAGTATGGAGTTCACTCTCAATGGAGCAATTAGCTCTGATGATGTTGGATAGAGCTATGATCTGCTCTTCTGATATCAGAACATTAGATCCTGTGCTCATGCTGCTGATCAACTGCTCTTCTTGCGACAAGATCTTCGGTTGAATTTCAAATAATAGGATTTGACGGCCACCCAAGAAGTGAGTGTAGGATGGCAAGTTAGCTCCAGCATACACGGCTTCAACAGAGGATGCGTACAGTCTACTGGTCGATCCGTCCCATGAGACGGACAGCTGTCTCTGGTATTCAGTCTGCAAAGCATTTAACAAACCCATTAATTTATTAATGACAAACAAGCTAAGCTCCCTTTTCAACTGTCTGAATGATTTCACATTGAATGCCGCCAACAGGTCGAAGATGGAGGAGGAAATGAACACATGACTTCCAAACGATAGCATGGATCTGAGGGAAGAGGATGCACCCCAATGAAAGCGATATGAATTTCTCAAGTACTCAGTGGCATGAGCGATGTTTGCAATTTCTTCTTGTTTTTCGCCATTATGATGGCATTCTTCTGCTCTGCATAAGAAGGTTATAACAGTGCTGATAATTCCGAAATAATCTACACCACATCCACAATGAACAACCAAATCCACGCCACACCAGCTCTGAGAAATGATATCAGTGATTGTTCTGTTAAGCATGAGACCACGGGACAGCAGGCTGTGACTGGTTCGAGAATTCTTATCATGTTTAAGAGGATGACTATTATTCGATGTACCATTATCGTTTAACTCAACAGTAGTATAAGGCACAGTCACAGGTGTGTCCACCAACCGAGAATTATAATTAGCACCTAGCACAATCAAGCGAACTTTATCGACTGTTTTATTGTTGATTCCAGGGACTGGTTTCATTGCATTGATCTCTTCACCTCCAGGCAAGCTTTGTTGAGTGCCTGTGCTTATGAGAGGCAGTAGATTCATCGGATTCTTCACATCATCCATTCTTAAGGCTCGAACAAGCTCTAAGTCAGATTGATGCTTTGTCAATTCATCATAAACATGGCCTACTCTTCTGTCATAGGGTGTGTCACTCGTATTCGCACCAGTCACTCGATCCATACCGATTATGCGATCGGTTGTGAAGCCTCCTAATATCACATGATCCACTTGGTAGTGATTGAATGCAACTGGATTACTTGTAATGTTAGCATCATTGGATGTCAGCGATGAAATAATGGATGAATTCAAGGCATGGTTTTGACATGTGCTGTGTGGCGTTAATAATATAATGTCGTATGCTCTGTTCGGCTTTAGTTGTTCAAATTCAAAGAATACCGGTTGATTCGCTCGTGAGAATTGTGTCGCAATGTGCTCTAATCCTGTGATTTGATCAATGCAAAGGACTTCTATTTGGGCGGTTTCAGCGAATTCGAACATGACGATGGCAGAGTTGGAAGTGACCATTCCTATGATGGGACCCAATAGTATTGTTACAGGCTGACGCATGTCAGTAACGCAACTCAGAGAAAATTTCGCAGCATGATTTTGAATGATATTATTATTATTATTATTATTATCACTATTATTTTGAATGACACTTGTTCGAAAAGGTGTGAATACAATATCCCAGAATGATCGCCTATACACCACTGACTCGCGATCATAATAAGAATGGTATTGTGTTTGATTAGATTGTTGACTGTCGTCCCAATTATCAAATAAATCATCAACACGCCCAAGTAATGATTTGTGCCTGTAGTTCATCGATCCGACAAGGATTTGAGTCAAAGCTGATCTCTCTTTATTCCATACATCCAACATCACATTCTCAGGCTCACTTAATTGTTCATCTGTTGTGAGAATCTGTCCTTTCCTTGATAACACGAATGGCACTGCCTCTCCCTGTGCAGCAAATGACGATCCGGATGACGATAGCAACACAGCATACTTATCATACGATTGCTTCCACCGCGATAAGGCTTGGAGGAGGCGTTTCAAGTCAAGTGAAGAAATCGAAAACGAGTTTCTCTCAGTTGAATGACGAATCAACTCATATGACAATATTTGAGGAGTGATCACAGCACTTCCTTCCTTATCTCTGATAATTTGCATGACTGACTCTCCCTTGGGGACCAGCAAAGGTAATATTGGCTCTGTTGTGACTATTATCACGGCAGTAGTTGGAAAGCGTCTTCCGGACTGAAGATTTCTCGCATTTGGAGACTTGACCTTTTCAGTGCTTGAGAGAGAAAAGGCTAATGCTGCTTCCAGGTCTGCTTGAATCTAAAACATTAACATGAAATGAAGTGAGTTGTGTCATTCAGTCAATGCTGCAGCATCATTCATAGATAATCATTTCATCTTATGGCGATAATAATAATTATTAACATTATAAAACATTGTATATTTATCATTTTGCATATCACTGATATCATATCATAATACTATCATATCGAAATATTCTCTATTTAACTATTGGAATGCGCTGCAACTACCAATGCAAATAGTATTCCAAATAATACTTTTTAAGTAATAATTATTATTATGTTTAAAAAGATAAAATGCAGTTTGTGGCTTCTTGTTCAAACTTATCGACCATGAATTGGAGAAATATCACAATAATGATAATAAAAAAATAGTTTTAATATGAAATAATGATAAAGAATATAATTAATTGTATAAATATTGATTTATAATTATTATGATTTGTGTAATAATATAAATTAGAGAAGTAACTATCATCAATGAGCTGACCTTGTAGGTTGTGAAAGATTTTTAATACAGTAATTATTAAAGGTTAACTGTAATAGAATTACCTCGGGGTGAATATCTACAAAAGGGACCATGGTCAGAGGGTCATGAACTTGATCTACCTCATCAAGCCAACCCCAGCAAGTCTCAACAATCACTACACACAGCGAACCCAACACTAAGCATCCACCATTTGGACGAGGCTTAGTCGACATATTCAACTCTGTGCCGATCACTGTCACGTCTCTTAGGCTCTTCTCAATCAACTTCACATCTTCAGCTAAGGCATCTTTAGCAGAGAGAACCTGTCAATGTATGTTAAGATGAATCAGCATAGTATCATAAGAGACTGTTCCAAGCATGTATAATAGTAATACTTTAAATATTATTTCCATACAAAATATAATAACCAAATTAAGTCAAAGTTATCGAATAAAACCATAATTGATTAAATTTGTCAAACATATCATATCCTTACATTCTCTGATGCTTTATACGAAGATCCAAATGTTTGTATTATTTTATTGCCTGACATCTCCAATGCATTTAGCAGGTATTTTTTAGCGAATATTCTCTTCTTGAGCAGCATAATCTGAATTATCATCACATGTAAAATTGAAGAAATTATGATTTGAATCCATCGCTATTCTATTATCATACAGAAGATACTAATGTGATATCACCACAAGAATGCAGATATGACAAATGACGTTTAATCATACAATTACATCTCAATCATACAAATATCGTGTAAATATTCACATACATTACGATAGCACTCTTCCCTTTCCAGATCTTCCTCCAGTAGCGATTTATACGATACATCCCAAAGCTGTCGCATGTAACTGCGATTGATGCGACTAAATAATATAATCATTCCAATAGAATTAATTCCACATTTACAACTGATTGTTAAGAAATCAGTCGCAATTCACAACGAAATAATGAGTACCGAATGATAGTTGATCAAGTGAATACAAACTACAATACCATACATTACATCATCAAATCGCACCACATCTTTCACATCACATGAAAAGTCGTCATATCATATCAAGTACCGGACTAATCTGATTAAAACTCCCAGCAACTGAAGGCGCATTTCTGTACAATACTGTGTTTTAATTTCTTGCTCTTTTCTCAAATCTTTGCGAGAATTTTGAATGGCATCTCCCATCGCTTGTTTTAATGAACTCTGGCCACTCTGCTTTCTTAACCTTAGCTTTCTTTGCACGGAATCATCGTCCTGAGACTGGGAATTGTAACTAGCGTCATCCAATGTCACATCATCCGCTCCATCCGCTGCAACGGTTGGTGTGTGTTCCGGTATATAAGCCATCATAGCACTTGTTGCATCCGCGGCTTCGTCTTTACCAGCGACGAAAATGTTCCCACATTTCCTGCCAATCGATCTCATTGGCTCGGATGTGAGAGCCTCTCTGTATGCCGCGCGAATCAACTCCTCTGTTTCGTTCAATAATGATAAGAAAATTTCTATACTACATTCATGGCGAATCAATAAATCAAATAGCTCTGTACTCCTTCTTCTTAGGATTTGATCAATCTCTATCACTCCTCCACAATGAATCAACAGATCAACACTACTACTGCCATCAGTTGTTGAATGCTGTACTCTAGATAAAATGTCTGTCCAAAGGCTTATTTCTCCAGGAAACTGATTGTTTAGTTTACCATTATGGGTAAAAAGTATTCGAATATTATCATTATCACTGGATAAAGTTCGAACATTCGCACAGTATCGGACCATTTCCTCCGAATTTATGCCTCCAACGTAGATTACGTATAGACGACTTGACTGAAGGTTATCAATTTGAATAGCAATGGGGACATTTTTGAAAGACTTAAATTCATTTGATTTCAAAAATATCAATGATCCCAATTTTTCATCAATAGAGAAAATGTTCAGTGTCAAAGTCGCATCTTCATTCGTTTCGACTAAGACACAAGCATGGTTGTCACTAACTGTACCAATCAAGGGTCCAACTATTAAAGATACAGATTTCCTACATAGTATTCTTTTTCCTGCGATATTTACTGATTGATAGTCACCATCATTCTGATATAAACTGCTTTGGTGGTGAAGATGAAGATCCTCAATTCGATATAACTTTTCTTCAATGCTACCAAGAGTAGAATTCAGGGATTCAATACTTTGCAGTGTGCTACTATCTGCACCCATTATTCTTATTTTTCAACAAGGATTATAGTATCATTATTTTGTTTTTTGTTTGTAACTTACAGTATCTCCATTTTTATAATCAATAATAACATTTATATGATATGATTGATTTTCTTTTATCCTTTTATTATAATTGATTTTCTTTTATCCTTTTATTATACAGCATCTCTAGACTTATTTATTGGTAACTCTTAATTATTGGTAATAAACACTACTTATTAGCAACTTTTCCATTTCTATTTCTGTACCAACAAAACAAGTAAATTTTTCTATTTTGCTGAAAAGAAGCCGTTTCATAAAAAATATATAACTGCCAATCAACTTGGATCTTATAACATTGTACTAATAAGCTGCATCTACCTCCACTTGAAAATTTCAGTTGGAAATGATAAATTAATATTACGATCATTTGCTGTTCATTAATTAATTCTAGAATTCATCCTTCCATTCCTTTTTCCACTCTTCTTAGTCAAATAAGTTGCTGTAACTGGAATACTTTCTATTGAAAATATAATACTCATTTTAGTATGATTAGAAGGATAACTCATCCTTGAGTAGAAGATAAGCAGTTTCAATTGATAATTTTATTTTATAAATTCTTTCCTCATTAACGTATATAATGGGAGACTCTTGGGAAGACGAAGAGTTTGAAGTTCCAATTTTACCAACAACAAATTCTATAAATGTGCCAAATAGTTGGGAGGATGAAGTTGATCAGGTATAGTATAGTTAAATTTAAAATATAATAAACTTCGAATGATAATTCTAATTATTATAATACACTGAATAAACTCAAACTTGAATATTACTGTATAATTTCATTTTTTTAAGGTTGAGGTGGATGTAGTGATAAAAACTCAACCTGCGGCTTCCACTATAGAAAAAGCAGCTAAGAAAGCGTTGGAAGATGAACGGTTATTGGCTTTAAAGCTCGAACAAACAAAACTTGCCAATGAAACACCTGAAGAGAAAAAAGCTCGTCTAAAACGAGAAGTAGAAGAAGCAGACTACAAATTAACCGGCGAATTATTTGGTGGAGAGAAAGCTTCTGTAGCTACGACTTCAAATAGTGGTGTGAAAGGAATTGGCGCAACTATTGTGAAGACAAAACAAGGTAATGTTATTGAATATTAAGATATTTCAAAGATTCCACTTAAATTGTATTATTTTAATAGATCATTTGAATTTTGGAAGTGCGTGCGCATCAAAACTGTCTGAGTCTTCAGCATTCAATATTGCTGCATTTTACAAAAGCTTATCGGAATGTCTCAAATCCAGCACCATGACCAGTGAGACAATCGATGAAGTATTAGCTACAATTAATAAAATAAGAGAAGAAAAACTAATCGCAGAAAAACCTGTGAATAAGGGTCCTCCGAAAAAATCCAAGAAGGCAATCAATGCAGCGGTTAAGAAACACAATGATGTCTTTGGTGGCTCGGATTTTGTTGACAAGTACGACGAGCAGTACGGCTACATCGAAGATGAATTTATGTAAATATAATCTCGAATGAAACGCTGATGCTTATAAAATTACAGCTTCATCGTATCAAAAATAATAGAATGTAGTTAAATATTGGTAGTCATCGTCATTCCAATCAATCGTCTTCTTCATTCTCGTCTGATCTCATTAATTCGTCCTCCTGCAATAGAAGATTGTTATTAATTTTCAGTATTTTTATGTTGAATGACTTGTTTTAATGCACATACCTTTTGTAACTCTTTAATAATTGATTCATCGACTACTTCTCCAAGTATTTGAAAATAGGATGTGATCATAGGAACTTTACCAAATTCAACAAAAAATCGTGGTCCTAAGGCATAAATAACTTTCCCTGCATCAGTATCGGCATCAGGATTACTTCTTCCAATCAGATAATTCTCCTGTTATCAACGACAAAATAATTCAAAGTAAAATTTGTGTGAGATTATGATGATAGTAACCTTCTTCATTCGATTTAATAATGACACGAAATCTTCGCCAAGTTCAGGTACAGCAAGGCCAGCAGAGGATGATTTCGAGCTTTTCGAATTAACAGTTGTTTCTGGAAATCTAAGGGCGATAAAGGATGACATTAATCAAAATAAGTAAAAAAGATATACATGATTCAATTAGTGTCATGCCTAGGATCAACTTTGCGAACTCTTTGTAACAATTCATCTTGTGATATTTGCTTTCCAGGAGATATAAAAACAGCGCAAAACACAACATACATAAATCCCGTGTATGCTGGAGAACGATTGGCTTGGTTTATGGTATCTAAAAGTACTGGATTCGTAAAAGTATTGGTCAGTAAATATTCCTCTCTCTTTTCCCTTTTCTCATCTGGTTTGTAACCAATTATATCATGAGGAGATACGATATCAAATCCAGTTAATTCTCTTAATGTTGCTTGAGTATCACGGAGCACACAATTCGCATGTTTCTTGTAATTAGGATGTAGCTTATTCAGGACATCTAACACATGTGTCCTGGTAATTGGCTCTCTGCGTGTCCCTAAACCAAACAAAAATGAATATCAAATTACGTTGGAAATCATTTGCCTATAATTAATTTCAATAATTACCTTTAAAAAGAAAGAGTCTTGACACTGCTCTAACACATTGCTTTCTGGCCAGCTCATCTAATCGGGACCACTTGGTTTGTTCATTTGCAGCTATTTTAATTATAGCTTTTTCTGTATTGTAAAATAATTTATTGTCTCGTCTTGGTGCGCTAAACATAGTGTGAACTTCTCTTTGAGTTGCTGTTAGTCCAGTGTCAACAGGTGGTCTTGAAGCAGGCTCCATTATATTACTAACATCATGAGTATTCTGAGTTGATGTGAAACGGTCAATTCCACTCGTGACGGCCAGGGAGGAATTATTCGTGGATGATCGAGTCCGTTTGTTCGGCTCATTCTGGCTTGTAATTATTTCATTCGATTTTCGAGACATGATAATTCACAGCACTTATCTTCTGTAGAAAGTTACTAAGTACAGTAAGTAAGTACAGTAAGTAAGTAAGTAAGTAAGTAAGTAAGTAAGTAAGTAAGTAAGTTAGAGACATTTAATGAGAAAAATTTATAATAACTCAAATGTTCTGTTTACTCCGATATTTAAAATAGTACAATAAGTATAACGAACTGTACACTACACAACAAGTATGCAAAGATATAACAACTGATTGATAATAATTGAGACTATAAATTTATATACATACAGTATATTTATCAAATATAAATAATTACTAACTTATTTATTTATTTACAGTAAACAGTAAACCTACAGTATATTATATACTGTGTACCTGCAATTGTTTTTGATATCGTATCCAACTTCCCAATTAAGTTACTTTTGATGGCCTGGTCCTTTGTTTAAAAAAAATAAGAACATATATGGATATAAATCTTACTATTATATTTCAAACTGTAATCAATTTTCAAAAAATCAAATAATGAATGAATGAATGAATGTTCATTCATTCATTCAAACAAAGTTTTATTATTTGAGTCGAAGAAGCTAGAGCTTAAGAGGGCTCTCTGTTATGTTTTCTAGCTTGTTACTCTTGTTTAGTTGAACTGGTTTGATTTGCTCAGTTAATTCCTATTAATTCATTCATTCATTATTTAATTCCTAATTATCTTAAGAGGGCTCCTTGTTATGTTTTGTAGCTTTTTCCTCTTGTCTAGTTGCACCTTTTTGATTTGCTCCGTTAATT
>VKHH01007146.1:0-12410 GCA_015144975.1 Epipyxis sp. PR26KG | reverse complement strand
GTCCCATCACAGGAACCAACTGCAAATCCAACATCACAACCTTCATCTGTCCCATCACAGGAACCAACTGCAAATCCAACATCACAACCTTCATCTGTCCCATCACAGCAACCAACTGCAAATCCAACATCACAGCCTTCATCTGTCCCTTCAGTTGATTATTTCTCTAATCAATTTTCAGTTAAACCTTCCATTAAATCATTGTCGTTGAAGCCGATGGCATTGCCACAGTCCCAGTCTTTTTTGAATTCCTCTGCATCACCCAGTAATGTTTTTTATACTGAAGTTCCTCCCATAGCAGTGAATGAGCTCAACAGTACTTATGCTATGGTGGTTTTATTTTCCCATCAAATTGCAATTGATGGTCTCGCTAACCCATCTCTGTCAGTATTATCTCGACAAGCGTTGTGTAATATAACTGCTTCAATTCTGCGAGTTGTGTCGCCTTTCTCCTCTTACTCTTGCAACATCACAAACATCACTTTCACTAACACACATGAAGCCAACTCCGCAACTACCGAGCGAAGCAATATCCATTCTCTTAATAAAAATAACAATAATAACAATAATAATAATAATAATAATAATAATAACAATAATAATAATAATAATAGTAATAATAAAAATAACAATAATAACAATAATAATAATAATAATAATAATAACAATAATAATAATAATAATAATAATTATTATTATTATTATAACAATAATAATAATAAATGGAGGGAAGGAAAAATAAGTTATTTGCGATCTTTCAACGGCAAGACTATTGAGGCGATAGAAGCTTCTTATGAGGCAGTCGCATTAATGGATATTTTCATCTATTATTATTCTGAGCTCAACATCACCTCACTTGATGATAGTTGGGGAAATGCGATGAGGGGGTTTGTTGTTAGTGGGAATTATTCGCTGTTCTTAAGAGAGCTTTCTCATAAGATGAATAGCAGTGATATATCCACAGACACCAAGGTGTCGCTCATCACCATGTATCCTCCTCTCATTATATCGCAGTCGATGAGAGACCCTACAATCAAACCAACCAAGTTATTATCTTTTTTTCCTTCCGTCCAAACTGTCTTTCCATCGCCTCTGATGACAGCATTGCCTACTCAATCAACCATAGTTGCGAGTGGTACTGGCGGTAAGACCACAAGTGAAATCGGTGATAGTGGGTCAATCATCGTGATTATCATTACTGTTTTTATTTTCGCGCTTCTTTTGACTGGATTTGCTCGCTGTTATGCTGCTGCCAAAATTTATAATAATGATGGAGAAAATAATGATGATTACATCGAATTTACTGTGCTGGCTAATTATGATGAAAATAATAAAGATAATAATAATAACGATAATAATGATGGCAGTGATAGAATATTAATATGATCATATGGGATCAGTCGTGTCATCTTATTATTACATGTAAATAAATTTGGTAGGAATTATTAGGCTAAGAAAATAATTTTAGAATCAAATAGTAGCGGTTCGTACGTCTTCTTTTATCGTTAGTTTGTTTGATAGTTCCGCTGAGGTTTCGATTTGTGAATAATATATGTATTCAGTAGGTCTGGAAAGCTTGATCTTCACCTGAACAAGCTTGTTGTAACTTTAAGTCAAATCGATTATTTTAAACTTTTTCTTAATTGATGCTAATACCGAACACTAGTTATAAATAATAAAATTAGTGTTTATTGAAATACCGTAAATATTAATAAAGAGATCCTGGAGATGTCTCTCAAAATATTTATCGACATATCTATCGTCATTTGAAGGTCATATCATTGATCTAATAAAATTTACAGGTTTGTGGTAGTACCTGAGATAATGTGGAAGAAACAAAATGAGCTGTTTTCCAACTTATTTCTCTATCTATTCCGGTAGTTTTGGTAAAGAAGCCATATCAATCATCAATAAACTTAATTATCCAAGCTAACAATATTTAGCCATTCAACTTATTTATCGCCGACTTAGCTTTGCAGGAACTGCAATTCAACTCCTTAACCCCATCTTATTCACTTCATATACATACCATACCTTAAATTCATATTTGTTATTTGTTATTGCCTTGATACTCTTGGAATTGCTATTGTAATTATTTATTTGCTCTACCGATTTTCCCGGTAAAAGGTATTACCGGTATGTTCCTTTTGTTTTTAAGGTAAAACTTTCTTGAACGGAAAATACAAACAATTTGAGACTTCATTCAATTGAATTGATTGAAACGGTTGTTCAAAGTGGCGCTTTGTTTAGTTTACTTGACAAAATTTGCAATTCATTCATTCATTCATAACACCTTTTTAATTGCAATTATAAGAGAATCAGCAGATCCTGCTGCTGGCTATAACATTGAGAGGAGATGTGAGGTATAAAAAATAACATGTAGTGTTTTCAGGAAAACAAATAAAGAATGCCGCCAAAACAAATCTGTTTCAGTTTTGGAAGTCTTCCGTTAAATATTCTGGTCCATTTGTTAACCGAAATAATTTTTTAATTTACAATTTAACCGTAAATTATTATAAGTTAAAACTAAATTTACCATTAAAAGGATTTCATTTTTCTCCCTCTCCTTCTCTTTGTATCTTTCTTTTAATGCTTTTATTGGACGATTGCGACAAACTTAATCCCGTTGATTCATTCATTAATCCAATCATGAAACCTTTCATAATAGTAACGTCATGTGAATGGAATGATGAGTTTATGTGACGATGATTCGAGGCTGCGTTTGAGAATAAATTCCAATAAGATTATTAATATTTCACTGCAAGTAGGATGGTTGATCAAGGATGTTGATGGGATTGACTACATAATATCTTCTTCGATAATCGAATCAAAATCAATCATCAAACCACATCAGCCAGTGATAGTTATGAGACAGCCCGATGTTACTGTATATTCTTTTACTTTCATTTGCAATGTTGTAAAACTCCTCTTTTAAATACTTCTATTTTCAACTTAAATGATTAATATTTGTAATGAATATTATTATCAGTTTGAAGACTATTATACCATTATTGGATCATAAAACTCATAAAATTCGTCTGTTAAGACTAACAATCAAAATTTCTTTTCGTTTAAAGTTTAGGATGTTACAAATTCCAGAATTCATAAATATCAGAAGAACAAAATTTCCAATCAAAAATAATTTTAAAAGTAAAAATGAGGACTTAAAAAGTGGCTGATTTGACGGAATCGATGACTTTCTTAGTATCGACTGACTTCAATGCTGCATCGATAGTGTTCTCATGTTTCAAAAATAATGGTCTGATCGCAGCATCGTATATCATCTTGGCTCCATTATACTGTGGCAACATCAACCACACCAAGAAAACGACTTTAATCGGATAAAAAATTGGAAACCAGTAAAGAATATAATCGACAAAGTTCTCAACCACATGAAAGAGTCCAAATACTACCCAGTAGACAAGCCACTGAATATCATCATCTGTTCTCTTTGTTTCAATAGCTTTAATCGTACAATACATCGGATAAAGAAAGCCGACAAGATTTGTTATAAATCCAGCAGCAAATCCCATGAACAAAAATGCAGCAAGAACCACTCCAAGCCCAACGACGAAATATTCTGCATTCACCTGAAAATAAAAAGACACATATTAACTTTAAAATGTATTTTCCGGACAAATAAAAATATATATATCAAAATAACAAAATAAAAAACAATTGATACGTGAAAGTGAGATATTAGGACAAAAAGAATCGATGACCAATAAATCGGAAATGATCTGCGAATTATAGTTTAATAACCTTAGATTTCTCTTCAATAAGTAAAGAATACTTTTTAGTTAATGGATATTTCAACAATTCAGTCCGAATTTTATTAAGATATAAGTGAATATTATTTGCAGCCATTCCTGATTTACCCTTATATTGTAATTCTCCAGAATATATATGATAATCCACCAATGAATCAAATTATAGAACAAATAAATATACTGTAACTTTTAAGGTAAAATGTAAAATGGGGTGAAAAATACTTAAATTACCGTTCAATTCGAAGTAGGAAAGTTGCCGTGATACGCCAAAAATACATTAGTTGTAAAAAGAAGAAGTTAGAAGAGATGATGTTAACCAACAACGACAAGTTTTACCATATACTTAATTCATTGAATGAGGATTTAATTTCTGCTTTGATGAAGGTTTAAGTATCTGTATCTGTAATTGATTTTTTGTTTCATTCTTGTTCAATTCCACCGGTTGACAACGTGACAACGTGACATATACTACACAACAGATAAATTAAGAAGATAATGCTTAGAAAAGTGGAATCATTTAATATTGCATTTCCTTCATTGCATAAGGTGTACGATCTTGGATTTAATTCAATTGAAATCTGGCTGGATTGTGGTGATATCGAACAAAACAGGAAACACAATGATGTTTGTTGTATACCGAACATTGATATAGAAGAGGTAAATGCCAAAAATTTACAATCAACGGTTATATCCGCTTTACTATACTCATTGTATTGCAATCGTTAGTTTTTTTGTTAATTAATGACAGACAAGAGAAATCAATATTTTGGTTTGAAATAATGATTGTTTAAAAGTAAATTATCGATTTACTGTACCTTGCTGTTTAGGTTTATAATATAGCTGCTCAAGATATTTACTGGAGACAGATTAATGTTGAAAGTGATATGAGTGATAATTCAATTGAATCAAAGCAAAAAGTAATAAAAGAGATTGATCCTACTTATTTATCAACTTCTACTGTTGTTGCATATGCATTTAAATATATACCGAAAGTTGGCAATGACGAAGGTATTTATTCTAAACCACAACTTGATCCAGTTAGCCTCATGCTGGTCGCGTTTTCATTAAGTCAAATTGATTTTGACTCAATTTATTACGAGCTTTTCAGAGATTTTAGTCATAAATTGCGCCTTAACAACAATGTTTTGCTCCTAGATATCGATAATGACCCGCTGCCCAATCAAAATGAATCTGTTCCAAAATCGTACCCTAAAATAAATCCTCTCAAACCAGCTGATATTGCAACGTTTTGTAGAAGCTCATCAACTTCATCTTCATTTTCAAACTTAAGTCACACTTCAGCTAGTTTACACAATGGATCACGTACTAGTGCAGAGTATGAATCATCCTTTTTATTTCCGTTAGATATTGTTCCATTGAATAGCGGGCTTTCGCAAGACATGGATTTGTGCAATAACTTTATGGAGTTCAAATATTTTGCTAATGGTAGTACATCAGATGTATTTGATGCTGTTATGTTGAGCAAGCAAAGAGTTGCAGTCAAAATAATTAAAAAGAATCGACATTTGAAGTCGTCGACTGTGAAAGATTTTAAAACAGAGTTTGATATTTTATCTCGTTTAAATCATCCTAATATCATCACTGTATTGGGATGTGGAAGTTTGCCAAGAGAATTTATTGTTTTGGAATACTTGGATGGGTTAACATTACAGGATGTGTTGAAAAAAAACGAGAGACCTTCAAACAAAGCATTGAAACTGTTTCATCGACCATCTTTCAAAGTCGAACAATTCTGGAGATTAGCAAGAGAACTTGCTGTTGCTATGGAATACTTGCATTTTGGAGTTTTTCCCTCTCTTACCATAGTTCACAGAGGTGATTAAAATGATACATACAGTACCACATACAATACACAATAACTAACGTTTCATCTATTCAATAAAACTTTATTTTGCGTGTTTATGTGGTTTTAGATCTTAAACCAGCAAATATTGGCTTTTCTTTGGGTGGCACTTTGAAAGTTCTTGATTTTGGACTTGCTAGATGCATTAGGAGTCGTCAATCAGAAGAAGAAACATATGCTTTATCACCTGGTACTGGAAGCTTTCGGTATATGGCACCTGAAGTCGCTTTGAAGCAGCCTTACACAGAACTTGTTGATGTGTATAGCTACGGCATTATATTATGGCAAGCTGTAAGTGATAAGGTTCCTTATCGTGGATTTAATGAAGGAACATTTATGGATCGTGTGGTATACGAACAGCTTCGTCCTAACCTCAACAATAAGTGGTCGGTATCATTTAATGAATTTCTTCAATCTTGTTGGCATCCAGATCCGTTTCAGCGACCCTCGTTTACCACAATTATTTCAAGAATTGATGTCCTTTCACAAAATACTTGTTTGTAACCGCTTTTAATTGTTTGCGCTTTTTATAGAAAATAATTTAACCTTCGATAAAACATTTTATGTGTACAACCATGCAATGTTTGTCTTCAAAATTAGTGAATTGTGTTATGTAATAATGTGTTAATTAATCACTGCATACCATTAGAATTTCCAATAATTCATAATTTTCCCAGCATAGAAAGGAGCTATGTTACAAAATTGATTTAACAGTAAATAATTATCAATCATAATTGAAGAAATGATGGTTACAAAAAAAATATTAATTATTTGATGAATATAAATATATTCAATTTAATCTTCAGAATTATTTTCAATGTTATAATTTTGAAGAAGTCGTCGAGTGGTCGAAACGGTCTTATACATTCATTCATTCATTAACTTCTCATCTCAAATAACTTCGACGTTCGAATGCTCTTGTTTAGTTTAATTGACATGAAAATTATTCATTTATTCATTCATAATAATTATAATTCAGAAGCGGAATATTATATTATGTATTAGGGTAGTAGAGTGAGTAAAGAAAAAAGAAAACAAATATAGAATTTTAAAAAAAATTAGTTTTATTTTTGATCAATCAAACTGTTGAACTATTATAAGAAGTGTTAATAATAATAACAGTATAATTGTGTGCAATGTCATCAAAAAGAAAGTAAGAATTTTACATTACGTAACGAATCATACTCATATTCATCTGCTAATCATGTTATGTATACTGTAGAAATCCGGCCAATATTCGTGCAAAGCTAAGCAAATTCAGTTCTGACTTTGAAAGTGAAGACTCTGGCTTTTACGGTATATATTCAATATCAATTTTAATGTTTGAGTGCACTTATGATGTTTCCTTTCAGGATTAGGCTTATCTGAAAATAAGAAAAAGGAAAATATTAATGCAAACAATTGGGCGACGCAAATTGTAGCGAGTGGCTCCAATTGTTTTGGACAATTAAGTGCTGATAGCACAGACCTTATGACCACAACATTGCGTGCTGTGAAAGGTACAAATGGTAAAGGCAATCAAGAAGTTGTTGTGCGTATTGGATGTGGGTCAAACTTTTCTGTGATGATAACATCTGATGAGAATACGCAAGAAAAGAGATTGTATTCATGGGGGACCAATATTGCAACTGGAAGTAGTAGTAGCAACCCAAATATGACAAGCTTAGGAGGCCAAAGTGTCGGAATAGGTCTATTATCTAAATCTAATTCCCAATCCGGTGTGAATGCTGCTAATGGTGCCAAATCTGGCTTACTCTTATCAATGGTTCCATTGAAGCATGAAATCACACAATTATCATGCGGCCAATCGCATTGTGCCTTCGTAACCAATGAGGGATTGGTTTATGCGTGGGGATCAGGAGATTATGGCATGCTTGGTCATGGAAATAAAATTAATTGTCCTCAGCCGAAGCAAATAGAAGCATTATCGCATCTCTTCGTGACTAATATTTCCTGTGGTGTCTTCCACACAGCAGTTATCGCCTGTGGTCATGATGAAATAGAGCGTATCCCTATTCCTCAACCAAACACTAGCCCAGACACCAATAATCTTGTTAATATGAAATCTCCAAACAAATTACCAACGAAGGGTGTCGATTCGTCTGCATCTCGGGCCAATGAAGAATATTTCATTCCTGGATCGCTGTATACGTTTGGTTTGGGTAAAGCTGGTCAATTAGGATTGGATCCATCGAGCATTCCGGTTGGAGGTAGTAACGCAGGAATTGTATTTAGACCTACTATAGTTTCCTATTTTGAATCAAATGGTTGGAAAGTTGTGCGAACCAGTTGCGGCTTTCACCACACCTTAGTGATAGCGCTGCCAGTTCACTCTTTGAATAAGAGCAATTATTATTCTTCAGCATTACAAAAAATTTCATCATTTACCTTCTCTTTTGGATGGAATGAGCATGGCAGACTTGGTTTAGGACATGAAGAACAATGCATGACTCCGAGTCTAGTGCAATACCCAAATATTTTTAACGCTACCGACATCGTTGCAGGCGAACAGCATTCCTTAGTAGCCGGAATGGAAGGCTCATACTCTTGGGGTAGTAATTCATTGGGTCAGCTTGGCGTGAGCAATCCGCATCACACAGAGTACTCATGCATACCTATTCAAATTCCATTGCCTGAAGGTATCACTATTTTATGATAAATATACAGTAAGTATTTCAAATCGTTGATTTTTAAATTATCGAAATAGGAATGAGAGTTAAGAAATTTGGTGCTGGTGGGCGTCATAGTGCTGCTATTACTTATTGTGGTAAATTTCTCACTTGGGGTTGGAATGAAGAGGGTCAGCTAGGCCATGGCACAGAAAAGAGTTGCTTTTTGCCACGTCCTTGTAGAGTACCAAAAATACATGGGAAAATAGGCTTAGCGAAGGAAGTTGCGCTCGGAATGAGTCATACACTCTTGCTTTTAGCTAATAACGATTATATCAGACCATTACCGCCAAAGCTGCCAACTCCTCCACCCTCACCAATAATGTTGAAGGAAACTATTTTATCACCTCCTAAAATCATAATCGAACAGCCGCTCGAACCGATAATAGGTATTATCGTTATATTCATGTTCGTTTATTCAATGCGGTTATTCGTTCGAAGCGAGTTTGAATTACGATACTTTAATCTATATCATATATTGTTATTAATTTTAATTTGGAATATCTACTTGGTCTTGTTAATGTTTGTTTTGATTGCTTGATTATTATTTTATATTTCCAACATTAATATTTTTGTCATGTTGTAATAGAGGAAAAGCCTGTCATACCAAACACTAAAAAGCCGGCCACTATTTCTGAGGAAGAAGACGATGAGCCAACCCGTGCGATAGAAGAACTTGTTGTCCCTAAATCATCACCGCAGAAAGCGATAAGAAGCATTAAAGAATTATTGAAGAGCAGGGAAGAACGGAAAATGTAAATTATTTTTGAATATCATTTTTGATTTTAACACCACAATCGACATCTCTTTGCATGATCTGAACCAGCTGTAACATGAATGAGACCAATAGTCTCTGATCGAATTTTAATGATATATTGATGATAATATTTGTTCAGGTCGGAGATGGACATAAATGATCAGAAAGAAATTGTTGTTGAGCCAGTTGATAGTAATGCAGCTGACAATCTTGATTATAGTGAAGTCAATCATGCGGCATCATTATTATTCTTGACCACGGAAGATCATCTCAACAACCTGTTGAACAACTCTTTGTCGTTAGAAAGAAGCTTTGAAAAAGACCGCAATATTATGCCAGATAATGAGGATTATCATAATAACCTTCAAAGCGAGATGGCACTCAGTCTTGATGACGATAATAGGTCACATGTTTCTCAAAGCAAAGGGGGTAGTAAGAGCAATGATTCAATATGTATTAATAATAGTCGAAGTTTGGACAAAGGATTCAATATCTATTATAAGCCTGGACAAAATTTAGACAATTGTTTAGTCGCCAATTCAGCTAAGAGAGTAAGTGATTTTAGCGGAGTCTAAGATGTCTTATCAAACGAATTATTTTCTTTTTCGGTTGCTTAATTCAACAATACATTGTGACCACCACTTTTAATTTACAATATTATTGTTATCATTATGATGAATGAAATCAGAAATTGATTCTAAGTATTAGTTAAATAATGAATGAAATTCCGGGATTAAATATGATTTGTTTATTAATAATTTAAATTGTGTTAATTTTAGGCTCAAGTAAGAAAATCGAAAAAGAGTTCAGTTGCAGACAAATGAATAGAAGTTCAATGACAGTTCGACTCACAATAGTATGATCGTTTCTCTATTTGAAATATTTTTGATGATCTTCCAAGGATACCGAGATGGGATGAACGGAACGTTATCAATGAGATAATGAGATTCTTTCAAAAATATTTCAGAGAATAGATAATAATACCAACGAAACCAGCGAAGAGTCAGAGCGATCTAGGGTGCTTATCATTCATTTGTTAATTTTCAAAATGATTAAAGCCATGAACACATCAATGATCGGTAATAATATCGACTATTTTAATAATATGAATAAAAAACATGAAAATCTATATAATTAATAAAAACGCGAAAATGAATAAGATTTAAATTTCCTCGTTTGCTTTTATTCGATATATTTCTTCGCCACCAAATCCAATCAAATACTCACTCGACTGTCCTCACTTTTGCACAGAACAATGCTATTATTTCCAAAGCTGCAATTATCATTGTTGTTAGGATGAGATGATGTGTTTATAAAATCTTCTTCATGGTTGTTTGAGAGGACCTTGTCTATATCATTTGACATATCGCAGTTATCCCCTTTCTCCTCACACACAATAACAGCAATACTATTATCATCCTTTGCCTCATCACAAATTATGATATTAACGTCTGGATCAAAATTAGAATCCTGATTATGGTGAGTTGTGGCATCCCCTTTATTATTCACATCTACATTATGGGTTCCGTAATTGAAACGAGCTTGTTCCATAATGGCGATATCAGTCAAAGGCTCATAGATGATCACAGGTTCTCGCGGATATGTCACGACAATTGATTTCGTACAACAACTTGCCTTGAAACCATACCACATATATATGATCACTCCAAGCGAAGACAAGCAAAGAGCTGCTCCTGTGATTATCAAAAGCAAAGGTAACGTGTCGAACAGGCCCGCGCAAGTGTAGTTCTTTTCTTTGTAATTATTATTTGATACTTTGAAATTAACACAGTCGCTCAGTGAGAATGTTCGTCCTTCAGAGAACACATGTGATGGTAGGCAATAACAGTTATTTTTTTGAAATTGAGAATAATAATCTAAACAATGCAAAGTTTTGTTTTCATACTCAAGATCTTGCACATAACTGTCGAGTTTATTCGTTGATATTCGTCGATTTTTGGACGATGCGCACATGAATAAATAGGTTGAAAAATAACCAGAATATGTCAAATCTCGTATTGCTCCGATGCTGGCAACAATTAATATGAAGATTAGTAGGATGCAGATTGTGATAAGAATACACCTATAGCATGTTAAATTTTTGAGGAGAAATCACAATTTCATTTCAAAATAATCATAATAATGATGCAATGATTATCATAAATATACATCACTTTAAGACTGCTATAATATACAATACTTTGTCAGCATTGCATATCTGACAAAGATTACTCAGCAACAGGTTTATGTTCTTACTTGTGCGAGAATACTCTGAGTCCGATAATTCCACTCAATAATATGCACATACCAGCCCACCAAGCACCACTTTTAGTGTAATCCTCAAAGTAAAGATTTACATACAGGTCCAGAGCAAACTAAAAATAATTAAGCGTTTTTATATATTAGTTAGGAATTGAATGCCGATGGAATTACGGTTGAGTGGTGATGGAAGTTTGAGTTTGGAATAAGTTTTTCAATCGCACTGCCGCTTAGGCACTGAACAGAAATACTTAGCCATCAAAATACTTATTGCTATTTTTGGAACAAGACATTGTGATATAATTTTGATGTAAATAATTCAAATAAATAAATATGATTTTAATTAATAGTCATCATCAATGAGCTAACCTCAAAAACGCCGAGTATTATCTGGCCAAAGCTAATGTTTCTCATCCTCCACTGATTAGCAATGATTCCAGCATCTTCACAAAAATTGATTTCCTTATCACTGACCTTGAAATTATTCTCTGTCGTGAATAAGTCTTTTGGTACGTTTCTCTCTTGACAAGAACAACAGCAACAGGTTCTGGATGAGGACACTACGATTCTCCGTGTAAAGTCCCTGCGAAGCGTTCCAAAGGTATTTTGAATAGGAGCATTTGGCATGATTTTTCACTGTGGATTTTGAATTATATTATATTCAATAAAATATTCAATAAACCGAGGATAAGTTGGTGGTTGGTTTTATCGTTTTATGATTTTTTGGTAGTTATTAAGTTTTGTTTGTTCCCAACCACCAACAATAAAAAGCGATAAATTACAAATGTTATCGAAAACTTTTGTCCAGCACTGTATACTGTGTGTAAGTTATCCAGGTATTCCAGAGCCAAAAAACATTTTTCTCATCGTATAACGCTTATTTTTAATTTTCCACTTCATCTTCTAATTCGTTCTAGATCGAGAGATCTATTGATCTGTAATAGGTATCATTTTGTACATACAATAAATATACATCAATTTGAATTGGAATCAAGTTTATAAGTACAACGACGAAATGAATGAATGAATGAATGAATGAATGAATGAATGAATTAATAAAAATTAACGGAGCAAATCAAAAAGGTGCAACT
>VKHH01007145.1:0-12419 GCA_015144975.1 Epipyxis sp. PR26KG | reverse complement strand
GAATTATTATGGCTGGAAAATGAAGGATTAGGCGATGTTATTATTATGAATCATATCGAATCATTTATTCATCCAATACTGAAAGTTTATCCAATTTTTCAAAGTTGTTTTGTTAACGGAGAAAGTGATCACAATTCAGAAGGCAGAGTTGACTCTGACATGTTATCAATATTCGAACAAACACTGGAGAGTCAAACCTCTAACAGTAAAGATATTATTAAAATATTATCTAAACTTAATTGGATATTTTACTAAATAATCATTCTATTGATACGATTCTTATGTTCTTTTTATTATTAGTGTATTTATTTTATGAATTAATTATTAACTGATTATTTTTATTATCTATTTATGTTCAACAACATTGCGTAATTGAGGGTGTGTTTTATTCAACTAGTGTACCTGTCTCATCACACGATATTCTATCATACACGACGAATTCGATCATCTAGATTTTATAAGACTTTATAAAATCCAGATTTTTCGTAAAATATCAGTAAGACCATTACAGGTACCTGTGGTAGAACATGCTGAGAAAGATAGAACATGCTATTATTACAAATTAAAATAATTTAATTCAAGATCTAGCATACTTTTGTAAAATGATTTCTATTTTATTTATACTAAGGTTTTAAAATGGGATCTGTCTTACTTACCTTTAGCAAGGTGGTAATAGCTTCTATTATAAAGATATTCTTAATAGGCTAGAGTTGTACAGTATAATACACAGTATATATATATATAAATCCAGTAGTAGCCAGACCGGCACCACCACAATTTCAAGAATTTTAAAATCAACTAAGTGTTCGTGCAAACTAACCTTGACCTCAGTAAAAGGTATTTATGGTAACCAGCGTTGTTATGTCGTGGGCGGATAGTGGGAGGTAACATCACACTACTTTCACCTCAACTCTACACCCTCACCCTTTATATTTCGATATTATTTCGTCACCAATATTATCAGTATCCTCGCCATTTGCACTACCGTTGTCGTGAGATATTATTTTTATTTACATGAATGGGGGGATTCACCTTTTTTACCACCCCCGTCCCCATATATATTATATATATATACCGGTATATAAATATACACACATCAAATCAATTATTAACAATTAATTATTACAAAATTTTGCCTGTACTTAATTAAAAGATAATTTTTCTGTTGGATTCAACTGTCAGTGACAAGTTTCTGAAGTAGTTACTTAAGTTGCCAAAGAGTTTTGTCGTTTTGTTGTTTTGTTTATTTTCAAAACAATACAATAAGTAGTGAGTAATACAGTAATACAATATAAATAAAAAATTAGCCAACTTTTAACTGAAAAAATAGAAAGATTACATGTCAACATCAACATCGTTACGAGCAATTAATGATGATGTCCAACTTCGACCATTTTTGAGTTCCGTCTTCGATGCTCAACAATATATAAAAAATGTTATCAAAGAAGAGAGAAGCGAAGAATGTTTCGCAACGATATCAGCGTGTATTGAAGACGTAAATGCAGATATTAAAGGATATATATCGCAACACAAGGTGATACTGTTTCTAAATAAGTGCCTTGTCCTAAAATGAAAATATTTCTAAAATTACCAAAAATGCATAGGATGACCTCATGTCAGGCATGCAAGATGTTGCAACATTGGCTGATAGATATACAAATTTGTCGTCTGCTTCTCAACAATTGCACCGCAATATAGAGAGACTGAAGAAAGAAGTATGCAATCATAATGATTCAAATGAATACTGAAAAATTATATAATTTTTATTTTTTCTTGTACTAGGTTGTTGATGCATATGACTCGGTGTCATCTAAAACAATAGAATTAGAAAGAATTCATGATACTAGCAAAATGTTGCATTTATTAAAACAATTTGCACATTCTAAAGCTCAATTAGATCAATATATGAAGAATGGAGAACAAAAAGGTGACATGATGATTTTATTTTGATTATTAGTTAAATCAATGTGTAAAATTGTCTAACTATGTTTAGATAAATCCGATACTCGTAATTTATCCGCTGCTGCGAAAACATTAAGCGAATTAGAAAAAATTCTGAAAAATCAAAGATTATTAGAAATTAAGTTTGTTGCGGAAAATGTGACTAATATTAAATTATTTGGACAAAACTTGAGATTATTAGCACAAGATCGATTATTGCAAGCAATTGCAGACAAAAATCAAGCAAGTATTGCTAGTAGTTTGCAAGTATTTTATAATCTTGAATCATTACCTGAAGTCATTCTTATGGTAATTGATCATATTGTCAAACAAACTGTAGAATTATCAAGAGATGCACTTGATTTCGAAACATTAGATAGTCAAATTCAAACAGAATTACTTTCTTCATCCAATGCACCTGTAAATGTGATACCTCAATCAGCATCAAAGCGACCAACAGCTAATCCACCACAACCTCTAACATTACCACAACTTCGTCTCGCGATTCGAGAATTAGCTCATTTATGGTCATCTTCCGTATATGACAAAACAATACAAGTACAAGTATTACAAAGAGTTATTTCTAAAAAAGAAGATCCTACAACAAATGAGAAATTTATTGATGTATTAAAGAAATTATCATTATTATCGAATAATAACAATAATATTACATCATTTTTAAGTCAAGGAAATATTATTGATCTGTATTGGGAGAGGTTAAGTATTTCATTACAAGATATAGCATCTGATAAATTACGCAATTACCCTAATGCAGCTAGTCGTTCTTATCCTTATATAAGAAAAGCAGGATTTGATATTCTTGAAAATATTAAACAAATTTCTGATAATAATAATATAAATGTTCCTTCTGACTCTTCAAATAATTATAATTTACAAGATTCTAATAATTCAAGAGAAGGGACATTTGGTAGTTTGCAATGGTCACAAGAAGATTTATTAAGTTCTATTGGTTTTGGATTAAATAAACGATTTAATTCTCATAATTCATCCACTTCATTAACCAATTCAGAAATAATGATTCATAATAATAACAATAAGTATCGAGAGCGATGGGCTATGTTATCAATGTCAGTAGATGCTCAAGATAACTCAAATAAATTCACAAAGAATGACAATGAACAAATTGATCATGATTTGATTACTGGGTTGAAACCATTGAGAGATCGATATCTAATTAATGTGTTGAATCGAATGACTGGACCAATCATGCAAATGTTTCCTGAAATGGAAGGATATACAGGTACTGTAATTATTCTAAACATGTTTTTTCTTCTTTTAGTCCGAATTCCGAATTATAGTAAATCAAGATTGGTTTGAAAAATTGTCAGATGATACCCTTCTATAAAGGGGTCAGATTTTACGGCTTGTACACCTGTTATTATTCATCGTTTAGAATGGAGTTAGTTTTTCTGATTATTTTAAATTATTAGTTTGAATCTCAATAAAATTCTCTCACCAATTACCTTTTAAGTTACAAAAATTATTTGAACAATTATATTCTTCCTATATTCCATTATACAATCTAAATAATGACTAGAATCGGATTATTTATTTTATTATTATTATTATTATTATTTTATTTATAATTTTATTATCATAATTATTATTTATTTTCTAGCTGCTATCCCTTCAAAGCGTGATTTACAAGCTTTAATCAAATCAATTCAAAATGAACTAGTAACTTGTGTGATTGAGAGTGATTCAAGTTTAGTGACTATTGTTAGTAAAGAATTCTTAAAAACAAATAAATTAATGTTAACAAAAATTGAAGGTATGATTATTAATTCATCAGAAACACGTAAAATTTCTTCTACCAATAATTTCTCTCGTACAAATCAACAAGAGCATAATGGTCAGTTATTGTCTCTGTTAATCCAATATAGAGATGCGTTACAGAAAATCCCAGCGAGTGTGATGAAATCAGTTATTGAGAGTAATACATCTACATCATTATTAACAAATAATAATAGTAATAATAATAATAATAATGGTATGAATAATCTCAATTCATTAAAACAAGATAATAATATAAATGATATAAATAATAACAATATATTTAATAATTTACAAAAATTTGCTAATATTGCTGCAGAAGTGGTTGATGAATTAGCAAAAAGACAAATTTTAGATTCGATTATTGCATTATTATCAGGATATATTCGTTCTATTCTCATGAATATTTACAAAGAAGGGGTTGTGAACATGCCATCTAAAAATAATGTTAATACTTCTACTTCTTCTTCATCTGGAATAGATGAGTCATCATTAGAATGTTCGAATTCTGTACAAATTATTATCAAACAAGTTCCTTTAATGATAAAATCATATTTACAAGGATTACCTAAATCAAATGCAGTAGATTGGGCAATTGAAGAAGTTTGTTTGAGAATTATTCATTCATATGTTACTATCAGTTCATTAATTCGTCCTATTAATGAACAAATTCGTCTAAGAACTGCAAAAGATATGGCAGCTTTAGAAGTAATGATTTCAAGTATTATTTCTATTTCTCAACCGTCATGTCCTGTGATGCAGGAGTTTAGGTGAGTTGTTTAAGTTATATCATTATCATGGTTGCATACAAGTGATGTTTTAATATAATTACCGAAAAAGTATTTTTTATTTACTCCATTCCGTTTGACCATTTTGTTCAACTGTTTCTCGTTGAAACATGCGTAATAGGTAGATTCTCGTAATTGGTTTTATTTTTATTTTTTTCAGAATAGTGGGCATCGAAAATTTGTCGATGGTCATAATTATTTTTATTATTTTGAAATTATATTTTGTATATATATTAATAATTATTGTCGAAATTAAATCATGAAAATATTTTATTTTTATTGTTTTCTATTTATTATTTAGATCATTTCGAAGATTATTGTTTCAAGAAGACTCTGGTATTGATACTTCGACATCATCATCAGGTGTTATTACATCCACATCCCTGCCATCACCTCCTAATGGAAGCCAATTATTGAAACAGCCATATTTAACCAGTCTTCGCCCATCAATTATTATTAATTATATGATAAGCTGTGGTCCATTACAACTTCCTTTACCATACGAGATTACACCATCGAATACTGGGATAAGCACCGGAGATAAATCTTTAGTAAATAACAATAATAATAATAACAATAATAATATTCAATCATACATTGAATTCCTTACGGAAATTGATTCATCCATTAATCCATCCTCCGAACAAAATGAAAATGGAAATCAAACAAATAATAATAATATTAATAAAGATGATATTTATTCTGTTTGTTCACTTTATATTTCATTTCAAAAAGTTGATTCTCGTTGGAATATGATAGAAAATGAAAAAAGAAATTGGGAATTAATTCAATTAAGTTTAGATATTTTTTTCCAAAGATTATCAGTGATTGAGAATAGTGCACAAAAACAAACGATGAGACTTTGGTATGAGAATGTAATGGATATTTCTAGTCATTTATTAACTTCAAAAGTTAATTCTACTATGTTATAATGTATTGTTGTTGTGAAATGAAACCAGAGTGGGATTGGAATTTTGTATGATGTGAAGATGAATTTTTGTTTTTCATATTTATTTTTAAGAATTAAATAAATTAACTTTGAATTATAATAGTGTTGGGCAATAACTTTTTAAAATCAATCTATAAATTGAAAAGTGAATAAATGAATTACATTTCAATCAATCCTCTCTAAAATACTAATAACTGTGGTAATGATACGGGATAGCATTGATCCAACATTCATTATAAATTGTAGCTAAAATCACTCAAGAAGATAAAATCACCAAACATACAGTACCATTGAGATATAAGCTTTTAAAACTATTTTACACTTCTTTCATATCAAATTCATTCATTTCATCCAGCCTTCTAGAGTTTCTTGTAGACACTACTTCATAATGCTAAACACAATCAAAAATGAACAAAATTTTACTGTATCATTTTTCCAAGAACTTGACACACTTTGCAGTAATCAAAAACGGGCAGTAATTTTAAAAATTTAACCATACTAATATACTATTAAAATTTAGAATGTCGGGTAATAACAGCTCTGATAAACAAGACACAAAAAAAGCCAACACAGTATTGGAATTATTAGAGGAAGATGATGAATTTGAGGTATCCATCCATAAAGTTGGTTTTTTATTTAGATTAAGTCGATGTTTATCTTTCTTTTTGGTTGTTGATTTATTTAGTTATTATATATAATGCAAAAAATAAAAAGATCATTCTATACATTTCCCATTTATGCTGTTGTAGAATGCTTCACAGTAGCCCCCAGAAACTATTCAATAACTGACTGTTTTAATCTTGACTAAGCTTTGGATTTTGTTACATTCAAAATTTTGTTTGGATTTATTATGATTTGTTCAAACAAAAATATATATATATAAAAATAATTTAATAGTTTGGTTGATTAATTCATTTATACGTACGCTCTTTCCCTCAATTGACAATACATTTTATATTTGATTTAGTATTGCATTCTAAGATTATAAAAATCTTATGTGATGAATTAACCTTATTAACGCGAATAGAATTATAATTAATTGCATTTTACTTCATGATTTAGGAATTTGAAGGTACTAATTGGGAAGATTTTGCTAATCAAACTGAAAATAACCAACTTTGGCAGGATGATTGGGAAGATGATGATATGAATGATGATTTCGTCCAACAACTAAGAACACAAGTAGAAGCAAGTTTAAAAGCAACAAATAATACTGTAAATGCTGACAGTGGAAAAAAATAAATTGATATATGTTATCTATATACTGTATTATTCCTTTTAAATAAAACTGTTACTAATACGAATTTCATTCAAATATTTATTTCAATATAATCTAATTTCTAAAAAATGTTCCATTAGATTTCAACAAACGTTTCCAATGAAAAAGATTCTCCATTTATATACACAACATTTTAACATTAATTTTTTTTATCAAAATAGAAACAAATAATAATTATCATAAGTATTTGTATATCAAATTAACTTTTTTGTTTCAAAGTCAACTCTTCTATTATGTTTTGTATAACTGCAACACCATCTTCAACAGGTGGCTGATCAAACAACGCAAATATGAATTTAGCCAAAAAGTTAGCTAATGCAATTATTGGATCATCATCAGGAAATATTCGAACTGCTAATTCCAGTAATGTATCCAAAAAATGATCAAAATCTAATCTTCTCACTCCAATAGGCTTTGTTCTTGAGAAAATCAAATCTATATCAGTTCTACCAATATATTTAACCAGATCTGGAGCTTCTTTACACATGCGACTAAAAGATGCTCCATCCATCCATAATCCAGTAGATTCAGCAATATTATCATTTCCTATCGCCGAGGATGATTTCCAAGGTGAAACGTAATGACTAAAAATTAAATGCAGAGCTTCACTTAGTGGCACGTTAGGTGGAGGGCCGTAGAATGACATTTGTGACACTCCAAACTGCTATAAGATGATAATAATTATCTGTTGATACGGATAACTGTTGTACAAACCCACTAATCACACTTAATTTTATCTTTAAACGTTAGGATGTTAGGATTAATTAAAATACAATTTTATTTTACTCATGTACCGGGTACTGTAATACTTTATACTATCGGAATGAACCGTAATTCAACTGAACCTCGCACTTATAATATGCCTAGTATACGATATTGAACAGTTGATATAGCGATATAACTTTATAGCATAATTTATGGGCTGCTGCTGGAAGGGGCCGGTACTACAAAAAACAGTCATACGGTTAAAAACGGTTTCGCAAATATTTTTTTGATTACAAATACAATTTTATTTTACAGCAATTACCAATTATATATTACCTGTCTAATTTGACATCTACAATAATATATATGGTAAAGAAATTTAAATATTACATAGACGACGAATTAAATTTTGAATGCAATCTGGAAAGTCATAGATGTCAAGGAAGAACTTTACACGATTTAAGATGTAAAAGGAACTGTGTGATTGGTTTTGAATATTGTTTTACTCACTTAAGTAAACACTTGGTCATTAATTAATGGTGGTAAAGGATTATATGCTTGTGATAAAACAAAAAATAATAATGCAATTATTTTTAAATAAGATGAAGTTATTTGTAATTACAATGGTGAATTATTAGATGCTGATGAAAGGTATAATAGATATGAAAATTACAATGCTCCCTATGCCGTTGATGTGTATGTATAGATGCCGCTTGTAAAAGGGGAATTGGTTCAATGGTGAATACTTATCCAAATCATAATAATGCGACATTTTCAGTTAATGCAAGAACTAAAACTGCAAATATTAAAGCAACCAAGAATATTAGAAATCAGGAAGAGATTTACTTATCATATGGAAGGTCGTTTAAACTCAATGAACCACAAGTAAGATACACAACGAAATAATAATTTTATTAAAATATTTTAATAGAATTAATTTAATTTTGAAAGAGATATAGTATTTAATATATATTGTCTAAGCAATTCTTGTTAGAATTACATAAGAATTTGTTGTAGCATATAACTGCTGCTTGTATAATTTAATAGAGTAGATATTGATAAAGTTTGAGATGAAGATGAGAAGAAAGTGTTATAAATTGGAATATTAACATTGATATCATTGGGCGAGTTATTTGGAACTAATTGTGAAGAATTAAACGTTTTCAACAAATTACTTCCAAGTGTGAGTGAAATACTTGAAGTATTAAACATCGTATCGGATGGAACATCTAATTGAATGACTGAATTTAACATCCAAGTGCCTTTCGGAACGGTAATAGTCAATAAATTATTTGATGTATTATTTAAAACACTAACAGTATTTAATATTGAACCATTTAACACAAATCCGATATGATTGTGTTCTGTTGGTGTGGTTGGTTCGGAAGAACTTAATTGATTTACTTCCATTGTATTCGTCGTTATTGCGTTTGAATTAACATTTCCATCAATATAAACGGGTTGGTTAAAATAAAATCCTGCTCCATCATTATTATTAAGATACATACTGGAATTTGTTGGGTTAAAATCAATTGATACTAACCCTGATGTATTACTTAAATTTATTGTGGGGTTTCCAAGAAGATTTAATTCTCCATTTAATGTTGTTGTTCCTGATACATTTAATGCTCCATTATTATTGACATTTAAACCATCATTAAAAATACCTAAACTATTAAAAACTGTAAATGCAGTATTAATTGAAACTGATGGTTCATTTTCTATAAATCCTAAAGTAATATTTCCATTTCCATTTGTTGAACCACAATTATTTAAAATATTCAAATTATAATAACTTTGTGTAAGATTTGATGAAGTATATGCACTTGGATTTGGATTAAATACAATTCCATTATTCAATGATGTTGTTCTTGATTATTTGTATTAATAACTCCGGTAGTATTTAAATTATCTCCATTAATAGTTCCAATACTGGTTATATTTGTGTATGTTGGTGATAGAAATTGCGTTGATGCGAAACTCATTATTTTTATATATTATATATTTATATTTTATTTTTTAAATCATATACAATCTATTTTAATTTAAAAATAATTATAATTATATTTTTTTATACAATCTAATTATTATTTAAACAATAAATATATCTTTTTGACTAACCACTATTTTTGGATATGATTTAATTACTGTTAATGCTCTTGTGTCTAAATTGTTTAATTCTTTCTATTTCATTTTTATTCATTCCTAAATAACTGTCTAATACATATTTTAATTTCTTTGAACCGATTGTCTTCGGAAAAAATGTAATACTATGACTTTCATTTAAAATTGTTTTGGTTTGATGTCCATTTGTGATTTCGTGGCAATACCATAATACTGTTGTGTTGAAATGTCTTCCAACCATTAGTAATTTATTAAAGAAAAAAAAAGGATACACAGAGAAGGAGAGGGAAGAAAGTGGGCGCCATAATAAAAAACCCATCTAAAATATCCCATCTATAGTATTTTATATATCAGACGCGTAATTATTTGCGTCTGAAATGTCCCGTCTGAAATATCCCATCTATAGTATTTTATATATCAGACGCGTAATTATTTTGCATCTGAAATGTTTCGTCTGAAATATTCCATCTGAAATACAAAATATATTAGACGGGATAATTCAGATGTATTAAAATGGATCCCTTACATCAGGATGCAAAATGATTAATGTAATTGTTATATGATTATTTCATATAATAAATAATTAAAAATGGATCGAAATAGGGAATTACAATAAAAAAATAGTATTATTTTTTGGAAATAAATGTGAAAGTTAATTATTCCCTACCTTTATCCTAATCATTAAATAAGATGTTCATTGTATCTTAACTTATTACATTTAAGCTTAGACATCATAAATTTATATAGATGATAAGATGTAATCATAAAATTATTGAATTCCTTGTGATGGTAAAATTTGATACCGGTAATATGACGACTAACTTTTCGTGAAATCGTCGTATGGAGGAAATCATGTTCAAAAAACAGAATATGGTTCGGTATTTATTTAAGCAATATTATTAATTATTGTGAATCGTATGATAATTTCTTTATCATTATAATACGTGATAATAACATGCCATATATCAGTACACAACTTATTATACTTCATTGTTTCAAATATCCTGCGACGGCAGCAATGATAGATTATTAGCACTTAAATACAGAGTTTGAAGAGGTTTTCTTTGAGCATTCCCATTTTTAGACAATGACGATTCATAGATCCCAAATTCATCGGATTTCTTAGTGTAGTTGCCATTTTGATTGGTGTTTGAATTGGATTTTGATGATTCTGAGTTTTCCAACCCACTTGATGGGATTTTGAGAGACTGAAAGATATTAATTGTTCTGCTAACATTTGTATCATCAAATTTATCATCGTTCTCACCATAATCAGCATCATCTCCCCCAATAACAATATGGTTTGATCCAATTGGAAACAATAATTTTATTTTCTTCTCCAAGTCATTCAGAATGGATTTAGTGTTTTGCATAACAACATAGTAAATCTTAGCCATTACCAAAACATTCTCGCTTGCGATCGTTTCATCCTTCTTTATGCAATTTATTCTCTCCGATTTAAAATAGACAGGTTCGCCCAAGTCATTTAATGTTCGACATGCTACAACCCAAGCATTCCCGTTATGAATGAAAGCGTAGAGAACTTGGGGACGAAATTTAGCATAATTGAGTAAAGCGTAACTAATGCCAGATAGTTGGGCCAAGCCTTGTGCTATATGCTTATCAAGAATTTTACCCTTAGGATTTTTATCTTCAACGGAAAATACTGGAATGCTTACTCCTTTGTACAACACCATTTCATCAAATTTTCCTTTAAAATCAACAAATCCATGTATTTTATTTCCCTTCGTTGATACAAATTTGTCACTATAAAAAGTTCCATTTTTGTCAACTATAAATTTACCAGGTGGAAGAAAAATATCACATACAGCTTTTAACAATTCTAATGAAAATGGCTGAAATTCTTTAACTTCCTTGATTTTTTTCATTTTTCGGAGCTTTTGAACATTAACAACATGATTCATCAATATATCATGAATGTCTTTAAGAATAGCTTCATCAAAATCATCCTCGTGTCCCAGAAGCAATGTATTGGAATCACAACTAGCTACTTGGAATATATCCGTCAAGTCTTGAGTTGAGGCATCGCTTGCTTTCTTACCTTCCACAACGGGTACTATCATGCTTTTCACTTCAACTACCTCCGCTTGGACGATTTTTATGGTGTCGCTCAGTTGTGCCAAAAATAGCATTATTTCTGAACTGATTGTTGCAATTTCTGCTTTAGCTTTAATACATTTAATAAAGGACAAAGTTGTAAAATGAAAATTTGAAAACTTAACTTATATAGTAGATATTGAACAATGGTAATAATTAAGATCAGCCCTACTGGGAATCATAAGAACACTTCACTCCCAGAATTCATACAACGCAGAAATTTTAAAAAATAATTGCTTAAATGAAATAGTCAACAAGGTAGGAATCACAAGAAAATTCCACCCCAAGAATTTAAAATCCACCCCGGTAGGAATCACACAATCGTGGAAATTTCAGAAGAATTGAAATCATAACATGGGACAATTATGTGAATTGCAGTCATAAAATGGGAAATTTATTACCATGAGTTGCTGGCTGTTGTTGAGGAACCAGGTGGTGGTTAGGACCATCACTGCATGGTAAAACCACACGTTCGCCAACGACGCTCTCTATTGAACATTTGTCGCAATACAATTTCATTTAAAATAATAGTGAAAGATAGTGAAAAATGGGCTTAGGCCTACTGATGACTTAAGTAAGTAAACAAATATTGTCATCACCCATCACCTCACATCTTCATCCTGGATTTTGGATTATTATTGAACAAATAAATGAATCAACTGTCAATATAACTGGGGATATGAATTCGTTAGACAAAATGAATAAGTTACAAAATATAACA
>VKHH01007144.1:0-12425 GCA_015144975.1 Epipyxis sp. PR26KG | reverse complement strand
CCAGCTTCTGGATCGCTTCATTAACCATGGGGCGCAAGTCCTTGGCCCCAATGCCGTCGAGGATACGGGCAGCTAATCTTGGCCGGGTCCTCTTCAATGATCGCCGCATCAGTGTGAATGACACCATTGCGTGCGCCTCCTGCCATCGCCAAGCCAATGGCTTCAGCGATGCACGCCAGTTCAGTACTGGCGTTTCTGGCACGACCTTCACCGACGCCCATTCCATGCGTTTGGGCAACATCAGATTTTATCGCCCTGGCACCATGTTCTGGGACAAGCGCGCGGCAAGTGTTGAGGCCCAAGCCACCCAACCGATCCAGAATATCGTCGAAATGGGCTGGGACACTGCCGCAGGCGGTATTGCTGCCCTCATCACTAAGATGAATGCCACAACCTATTACCCAGACCTGTTCAACTTCGCTTTCGGCAGCCCCACCATCACTGAGGCCCGTATCCAACAGGCCTTGGCCCAGTTTGAACGCGCCATGGTCTCCACCGGCAGTAAGTGGGACACAGGCTACGCCAGCGTGTTCAGCGCCACTGGCCCCAATCGTAACTTAGGTGTCGATTTGCCGAATTTCACGGCACAAGAGAACCGCGGCCGCACGCTCTATTTCAACCCACCTAATCAAGGCGGGGCAGGGTGTGCCGCGTGCCACACCGCACCCACCTTTGCCTTGGCCCCGAACTCCCTTTCTAACGGCTTGGACGCGGGTGAGACCCGCATCTTCAAGTCACCCTCACTCAAGAATATGGGCGTCGGTGGCCCCTTCATGCACGACGGCCGCTTTACCACCCTCGAACAAGTGGTCGAGCATTATAATAGCGGCATCCAACCTGGCCCTGCCTTGGATAACCGCCTGCAACGCAACGGCACGCCACAACGCCTCAACCTATCGCTCGCGGACAAAGCTGCCCTCGCGGCCTTCCTGCGCACCCTAGACGACACTGCTTTGCTGACCGACCCGAAGTTCTCAAGCCCGATGCGGAAGTAGGGGGGCTTACGAACTCCATTAATCGCTCCTCTGAGCCCTGGTGACGCGAAAGTGTGGCCCTATCGCATTTGCGATAGGGGGTTTGGAGTAGGGCTGACACGGTCCTATGGGGCGGTTAAGCGGGACAGGCAACAGCCTGATCAATCTTTCAGGAAATAGGTGATCGTCGTAACCACACGAACCTTTTTGTCGATCTGGCGATCTGGTGGGCTATCTGGGATTTCGACGGCGGGATTGACCTCGATCACGCCCTGATTGGCATTTTGAATCGCCCCGACTTTGGCACCAGATTCTTTAGCGAATTTATCGGCCGCCTCCCGAGCGCGTTGGGTTGCTTCGGTTAAGAGTGCGCCTTTGAGATCATTCAAGCCCGTGAATTGGAAGGAAGGGCCCGAAGAGGAGCCATCATTGGCAAACACTACGCCTTCTTTCAACAAATCGCCGCTATTGCGCGACGCTTCCGCCAGCTTGTCGACTTCGTTGGTTTTCACCATCAGGTTTTCTGTCAGAATATAGCGTGGGCCGTTCAGGCCGCCGGAATAGGCGTTGGCTAACTTATCTTCGACGCGAATGTTTTGCACTTGATAAGCGGTGGCTGGAAAGCCGCGCGCCGTCAGAAACGCCTTCACCGAAGCTTCAGACGTGGTCAGCGTTTGGCGTGCTTCTTCCAAGGAGTCACCTGTCGCTACAAAGCTGATCGACCAAAAGCCGAGGTCGGCCTTGACGGGGCGCTCGGAAAGACCTTTGACTGTGACCGTGCGAAAGCCCAATCGCGAATGCACGAGGGATTGCCCGGCTGAGAAGCCAGCAAACGCGATCCCTAATGCCAAGATACCTGCCGCAGCTAAAAGATTTGTCCGTTCTACCATGAAAATGCCCTCCACACCCGCCACTAGGCCACGCATGCGCCCCGGGTGCAACCGTAAGTCCCTCAATTTCCACTTGGGCTCGGTTTGTGGCGTGTTTAGGGCGGAAGCACGGAAGAAGCACGCCAAAGCCGCCACTTATGCGTTTGTCCGTTTTCCTTTTTGCAAGGCTGCCTAAATGAACACATTGTGGGTCCCTTTGGCCTTGGTGGCAGGGTTCCTTCAAATCCTGCGCAACGCCGCGCAACGGGGGTTATCGGATCAAGCAGGCCCTTGGGGGGCGACCTTGGTCCGCTTTCTCTATGGCTTACCCTTTGCTTGTTTGTTTTTAGGCCTTGTATGGTGGTTAGCACCGCCCTCGAGTTTTCAAATCGGGTCTGATTTCTGGTTTGCCGCGCCACTTGGGGCCACCGCACAAGTGTGTGCGACGGCTGCTTTGATCCAAGCGATGCGCGCCTCTAGCTTTGGCCTTGGGTCCACCTTCCAACATATGAGCTTGCCTTTGGCAGCAGTGGTAGGGGTGCTGTTTCTAGGCGACCGGCTAAGTCTGTGGGGCTGGCTCGGCATTTGGGGCGCGACGGCAGGCCTGTTGCTGGCATCCTGGCCGACCAAGGGGATCGCTGGTGGGATTGCAGGCTTTAAAGCTGGCTTTTTCGGGCTAGCGTCCGGGGCGTGCTTTGCCGTCTCGGCCAATTGTTACCGATTGTGCGGCCTCGCGATTGATCCGGGCGCGCCACTCTTTTCTGCGACTTTCACGCTTGTTTGTGTGCAAGCCCTACAAAGTTTTGTTTTGGGAGGCATTTTGTGGCTGTTTGACCGCCGTGCCTTAGCGGCACTGGCCGCTGATGGGCGAGCGTCGTGGTCCGCCGGTTTTACAGGTGCAGCGGCCTCGGCCTGCTGGTTTGCTGCATTAACCCTTGCACCAGCTGCTCTGGTGCGCGCCATAAACGCTTTGGTTGAAGCGCCCGCGGCAACGCTGTTGGGCTGGATACGATTTAAAGAGACCATCGACCTAAGAAGAGGGATAGGCTCTGCCTTGATTGTGGCAGGGGTAGTGGTTTGCGTGCTGGGGCAAACGACAGCGTTCTAGGCAGACCGGCGCGCCGCTTCCAAAAAGGCTGATGCCGCCAAGGCCATACCGCTGCGAACAGCGCGGACAAGTTCGTCGGACGAAAAGGGTTTCGGCAAAGCCACATCGGCCCCGGCCTCCAAGGTTTTCATCCAAGCGCGACGGGCCACTTCGCTATCACCTTTATCGGAAAATGCGATGATGGCGACACCAGGAAAAATCTCGCGTATCAAAGCCACTAATTCCCGGCCGGTATCCGAATCTACATCCACCTGGGTTACGACCGCATCCAAATCTAGCACATCAATATGTTCAAGCGCTTCCAGCAAGTTCGCCTCGCTGGTAACTCGGAAGTCTTGTTCAGGAAGTCCAGTTTCACAAATTCGTCGCAAGGTCCGGCTGGGGTCAAGCACCAAAACATGGGGACGACGATGACCCGATCGCAAGCGGTCGGCGACCTCAGCCAAAAGGACCTCCAAGCGCTCTTGCGAGAAGGGCTTTTGCAACAGGAATTGAGCGCCATCCAATTTGGCGCGTTCGAGAAGCGATGAAGCGGTATTCGTACCGCCCCCTGCACTGATGGCGGCGATGGTGATATCTGGATCCGCCTCGCGGATCTTGGCGATGGTGCGGCCATCGTTTGAATCTGGCAGCATCAAGTCAGAAATAACAAGGTCAAAGGACTGTTCGGCTAAACTCGTAAGCCCAGCACTAAGATCTAAGGCAATCAACGTTACCCAGCCGGTCCGAGTGATCATTTGGGAGATCACCCGCGCTTGTATCACGCTGTCTTCGATCAAAAGACACGTATGGTTTGACAACAGTAGCCCCATAATTGCGACAACTGAACTTTTAGTTGTTAACAGTTAACGCAAAGCGAAGATTGTCGCTTCATCCGAAAATTTGCTGCATATCGTTGTTTATTTAGACGAATTTGGCTCGGAATACCTTACTTGGACTTTGAATCGGAGTTGATCGGTCGATAACTAGCAGCCATTTTCTTGGCTAATTGTAGACCATCTTTGGCCAATTTTGCTTCTTGCTCGCTGCGATCAGTCGGACAGGCGGTGGCACCTAACCCATAGGCTTGAAAGCCTGCGTTAAATGAGTCCACCAAGGGGTCTCGCATGGCGCTGGCATCGGGGGCTTCGAGGTCGAGCAAGGTGGCCATGCGTGATCGATAGGTTTGATCTTGGCGACCCGAACAGGACACACGTAGCGCATGAAGGGAGCCCAAAACCCGAGCTAAACGCGTAAGATCAGCGCGCTTGGTTGGATTGACCGGCCGCGCCCGTCGCTCGGTGTCGGTTACGTTTGCTTGGCCAGCTGGGCCGGGACCAGTATAGCCATCACCTTCAGCTTCAAGGCCTGCTGCGTTGCGCAGAGCTTTGCGCGGCTTTTGCGGGATAACGCTATAGGGATCGGCCGCACCCGCGTCTTGATTGAGATCGGGCCTCCACTCCGACGGCGTATCTTGGGGGATATCAATCGGCGCGTCTTCAACCATGCCTGTGGGCTCACGCCGTGAGATTTCAACAGGAGCCCCTGAAACCACATAGGTTTCAAGATCGCGGTCCGACGCCGACACTTGAAACCTATGTGGTTTCAGGTGTCGGCGTCGGACCGCGATCTTGCGGTTCTTGAATGGCGGTTTGCGCCACGCTCAACGCAGCCCCGCAGGCTGCGAAAGCCGCAAGTGCACCCGCCATCCAAATACGTGATTTCATACCCCTAAACGCCCCTGTTTCGGGGGTTAGGTCAAGCCGGAGAGCTTGCCTGCAGGCGTGCAACGCGGGAAATCGCTTCATGCGCTTCGGCCATGATGGAGTCGATAATTTCCTTACAGGACAAGATGTCCCGCACGCCGCCAGCCGATTGGCCCATGGCAAAGCAAGATTTGTCGGCTTCGAGGCCTTCAGTCTGGCCGCCAATGCCGCCCATCGCCCCGGCCTGCATACTGATCATGGCCTGGTGTGGGAATGGCTTTATGTCGCCTGGACGGCTTTCCCAATCCTGCACCCAAGCATTGTCCTTCACGCGCATTGGCTTGCCGGAGTAGGAACGGGTGCGCACAGTGTCAGTGTCTTTTGCCGCGACCACCGCATCCTTATACATTTGGCCCGCATGGGCTTCTTTCGAGGCAATAAACCGCGTGCCCATCCAGACGGCTTGGGCACCAAGTGCCAACGCGGCTGCAAGACCGCGCCCATCGTAAATGCCCCCTGCTGCAACCACAGGAATGGTCACCCGCTCCACTGCTTGGGCAACCAGCGGCAGCGTGCCAACAAGGCCGGTATGCCCGCCACCTTCAGAGCCTTGGCAAATCACACCATCACAGCCCGCAGCTTGCGCTTTTTCCGCATGGCTAACGGCCCCGCCGACAACCATCGCCTTCAGTCCCGCCGCATGGAGCTTTTCGATAATGGCCGAGGGTATGCCAAGCCCTGCGATAAAGGCGGTTGCGCCTTCGGCGATGATGATGTCGACAGAAGCTTCAAGGCTACCTGGAACAGCGGCGAGCAGATCGACGCCAAAGGGTCTGTCAGTCAACGCGCGGACTTTGCGCATTTCTTCACGGATTTCATCGGGCGAACGCCCGGCCATGCCGAGGCAACCGTACCCCCCGGCTTCTGAAACGGCGGCACAGACTTCAGCATAGGAAACCCCGCCCATGCCAGCCAGCATGATTGGATGTTCAATGCCCAATAGATCGCAAATTGGTGTTCGTAAGCTCATGGCGCACTCCCTTGTCTTTTGCGTCACGTTAAAGCCTTTGACCTGATGCGCAATCCCTGCGCCTGTCCGTCAGCGTCAAGCAGGCTGATAGCGGTGGCAACTCGTCTCATGGTCGATCACAAGGCCCGCAGCTTGCATATAGGCATAACAGATGACAGGGCCACAGAACTTAAAGCCGCGGGCTTTGAGCTTGCGCGCCAACTCTTCCGACTCCGCGCTCTTTGTTGGTCCATCGCGAAACGACAGAGGATGGTTATGAATCGGTTTGCCGCCGACAACTGACCAGATGAAGTCGGTAAAACCACCTTCTTCACGTTGAATGGTCTGGAAAAGGCGCGCGGACTCAATGGTGGCAACGATTTTGGCACGTGCGCGCACGATACCGGGATTGGCCATTAGGCGCTCGATATCATCGGGTCCAAAAGCCGCAACTTTGTCGGGGTCAAAACCGAAGAAGGCTTCGCGAAAGGCGGCCCGCTTGCGCAAAATTGTGATCCACGACAGGCCGGCTTGGAAGCCCTCTAAGCACAAAAGCTCCCAGAGCTCGCGGGCGTCGCGCACGGGCACGCCCCATTCTTCATCATGATAGGCAACGTAGAGCGGGTCTGATTCGAGGACCCAGCCGCACCTTGGTTTGCTCATCTTGGTTCCCACCGCTGTTGTCTGGGCCCGGTGCCCGTGATCGCCAACAGTGTCTCAATACGTCGGGTAGGGTCAAGCCGAGAATGACGAAAGCATTGAGCACGTGTAACGGGCTGCAACCTTGTCCTTAAATTGACTAAAACTGTGTCCACATGGACCAGAACGCGCTCAACCGCCTTTAGCGGCTTCCCGTGTGAACGGAAGCTGGTTAAAGATGTGTTGGGGAAGGGCATACGGCCCGGAGTTTACATCGTGAAGCAATCGCCATTTCGAATTCTGCTTGTTGTGCCAACCTTGCTTGTGGCCGTGGCTGCGTGCCAATCCATGCCCGGCAGCAGCGCCAAAAAGGCACCGGCCTATGTCGAACGCCCTGTCGACTTGTTATACAACAATGCGCGAGATGAACTGAGCAAAAAAAATTATACCGAAGCCGTCACAGGCTTTGAAGAAGTTGATCGCCAGCACCCCTATTCGGAATGGGCGCGGCGCGCTTTGTTGATGACGGCCTATGCCAATTATCAGCAGAACAAATATGAAGACGCGATTGCCGGGGCTCAGCGGTTCGCCTCGCTCTATCCTGGCAATGAGAGCGCGGTTTATGCCTATTATTTGATCGCCATCTGTTATTTCGAGCAGATTGTGGACGTGGGCCGCGATCAGCGCATGACGGAATTGGCCTTGGCTGCCCTAAACGACGTTGTGCAGCGCTACCCGCAAAGCGAATATGCCCGCGACGCCCGCTTGAAGATTGACATGACGCAAGATCAGCTGGCTGGCAAGGAAATGGAAATCGGGCGCTATTATTTGCGCGATGGCCAACAACTAGCGGCCTTGGGTCGGTTCCGTCGCGTGATCGACCTGTATCAAACTACAACCCATGTGCCAGAAGCTCTTCACCGTTTAGTCGAGACCAATTTGTCGATGGGTTTGGTGGATGAGGCTACGAAAGTTGGAGCGGTGCTTGGCTACAATTACCCAGGCTCTGAATGGTATGAAGCCAGCTATAAATTGTTGACGGCAAAGGGCTTTACGCCCGAGGGCAAGCCGGAGAGGCGCGGTCTGTTTCAGCGCATCGTTAAGCCAAATCGTGGCCTTGAGCGCGCACCTGAGCCACCGCAAACATCGGCCCCGCAAGCGAGCAAATGAGACTGCTTAGCCCGCGTTGGACGTCTGTTACGCACGCCGGGAGGCTAATCCGACGGGGTGGCCCATGCTGATTGCCTTGTCGATCCGCGATGTGGTTCTGATCGAAACCCTCGACCTTGATATCGAGCCGGGCTTTACCGCGCTGACGGGCGAGACTGGTGCCGGAAAATCCATTCTTTTGGATGCGTTGGGGCTTGCTTTGGGTGAGCGCGCCGACCGGGGTTTGGTGCGTCACGGCGCAGAGCGCGCGCAGGCCAGTGCCATTTTTGAAATTGGCGATCTTCACCCCGCCATCGCACTTCTCGAAGAATTGGACCTGCCAGAGGCCGAGGATGGACGGATCGTATTGCGGCGGTCCATCAGTCTTGACGGGAAAAGCCGCGCCTATGTGAATGATGGGCCAGCTTCGGTTAGTGCGCTGCGACGGTTAGGCGCATGTCTCCTCGAAATTCATGGTCAACATGCCTCCGTTGGCCTGATGGACCCTTCAACCCATCGCGATCTGTTGGACATATTTGCCAAAGCGGCCCCCCTGAAGGCCCAAGTGGGCGAGGCGTGGCGCACGCTCGATGCTGCGCGATCTGAGCTGGACGAGGCCGAAATGCGTGCCCGCCGGGCCTCGACCGACCGCGATTATCTTGCCCATGTCCTCGCCGAATTACAAAAGCTTGGACCAAAAGCAGGTGAAGAAGCGGCATTAGACGCCGAACGGCGCGCCTTGATGGGCTCTGAAAAGGCCGCGACGGCTTTAAAGGACGCGACCGATGCTTTGGCAGATGGCAAAGCTGAGCAGCGCATGGCGGCCGCCTCCCGGGCGCTGTCGCGCGTTGGTAAGCCTGAAGGCGAGGGGGCGGATGCCCTATCCAAGGCGGTGGATCAGGCAGCTGCCTCGCTCGAACGGGCTTTGAGTGAATTGTCCGATGCTCAAGGCTGGATGGCGCGCGCTGGCGATGCTTTGGATGGAGACCCCGGTCGCCTCGATCAGTTGGAAGAGCGATTGTTTGCCTTGCGCGCCGCGGCCCGCAAACATGGCGTAACGGTGGAAGCTTTGCCAGACGTGCTCAAGCGGGCAGAGCAAAACCTTGCTAGTATTGATCATGCAGACGAGGCGATACAAGCTGCCAAAGCTGCCTTGGCCAAAGCCCAACTGGCTTATGATCAAGCGGCTATTGCACTATCCGAATGCCGCCACACCGCAGCCGAAGCGCTAGACAAGGCTGTGGAGCTCGAACTGCCGCCGCTAAAACTTGAAAAAGCGCGCTTCCGCAGCCGTGTGGATAGTGACGCTGCCCGGCCAACCAAGGACGGGATTGATCGGGTGACGTTTGAAATCGCCGCTAATCCGGGCGCAGGCTTTGGCGCGTTGTCAGAGATTGCGTCAGGGGGTGAGCTGTCGCGTTTATCGCTCGCGCTCAAACTGGTTCTGTCCACTGATGGCGGCACATTGGCCTTGGTGTTTGATGAAGTGGATCATGGCATTGGCGGGGCAACCGCTGATGCGGTTGGCCGCCGATTGGCGCGCTTGTCCCAGACCGCCCAGATCCTGTGTGTGACCCACAGCCCGCAGGTTGCCGCGCGCGCCCGTCGTCATTGGCGGATTGAAAAGCGGGTGGAAAACGGCATCACGCGCACAGGCGTCAGCACGCTTCCCGATGCCGCACGCGAGGAAGAGCTGGCGCGCATGTTGTCAGGGGCCGAGATCACAGCGGAAGCCCGCGCAGCGGCCCGCGCTTTGGTTGCTGCCAGTCAGGACTGAGCTGCCTGAATTTCGGTGTGGAAAGGCGAAGGTGAAGTCGTTGGTTCAGGCTTCACCTGAGGCAAGCTTAGCGTTAGCTTCTGAGCCATGGATATCACGAAACTTCCCGTCGATTCGCTAACCAAAGAACAGGCCGTCCACGAGTTGGAGCGGCTCGCCCGCGAAATCAGTGAGAACCGGCGCGCCTATTTCGAAGAAGACGCCCCCACGCTTTCCGATGCCGAATATGACGCACTAGAGCGGCGAAATCGCCTGATCGAACAACGATTTCCAGCCTTGGTGCGTGCCGATAGCCCGTCGACGAGCGTTGGTAGTGCCGCGTCGACCAAATTCACCAAAATCACGCATCAAGTCTCCATGCTCTCGCTCGACAATGCCTTCAATGATGGCGATGTCGCCGATTTTCTAGGGCGGGCGCAGCGCTTTTTGGGGTTTGAGGATCAGAGTGCCTTAGCCTGTACGGCAGAGCCCAAGATTGACGGCCTGTCCTTGTCGGTGCGCTATGAGAAAGGCCAGTTGAAGCACGCCGTCACCCGCGGCGACGGGAAAGAGGGCGAGGATGTCACCGCCAACGTGCTGACCATTGGCGATATTCCCAAGCAGCTAGACGGCGAGGGTTGGCCTGAAATCTTGGAAGTACGCGGCGAGGTCTATCTCAGTCATGCGGCGTTTGAAGCTTTAAACCAAGCCCAGACAGAAGCGGGCCTGCCACTTTATGCCAACCCGCGAAATGCGGCTGCCGGCAGCCTCCGCCAACTCGATCCTGCCATTACGGCACAACGCCCCCTTAGCTTCTACGCCTATGCGTGGGGCGAGGTGAGCAGCCCGTTTGCGACCACGCAAATAGGAGCCGTCGCCAGTTTCGCGCGCTGGGGCTTTAAGACCAATGTGGACATGAAACTCTGCGCCGATACCGCGGGTTTGTTGGCGCATTACCAGGATTTGGGCCTGCGTCGGGCGGAGCTGGGCTATGATATTGATGGGGTCGTTTATAAGGTCAATGACCTTGCCCTACAGGCGCGTTTGGGCATTGTGACGCGCTTTCCGCGTTGGGCGATCGCCCACAAATTCCCGCCCGAGCGCGCGATCACCATTCTCGATGCCATTGATATCCAAGTCGGCCGCACCGGTGCACTTACCCCTGTGGCGCGGGTGCGACCCGTTACTGTGGGCGGCGTCGTGGTCTCCAATGCGACTTTGCACAATGAAGACTTCATTGCAGGAATTGCGCTCGACCGGGTGACGGGCCAGCCGGTGCGCGGTGGCAAGGATTTACGGATAGGCGACCACATCGTCATCCAGCGAGCAGGGGACGTGATCCCCCAGATTGTCGATATTCTGCTGGATAAGCGCGACGCTGATAGCGAGCCATTTGCTTTTCCCAAAGTGTGCCCGTGCCCCCTACAGACGCCCGCAATCCGGGGTGGTGATGATCAGGGCGGGGACCTCGATGTCGTGCGCCGCTGTACCGGTGAATTTGCCTGCCCATACCAGCGCCTGCGGCACTTGGAACTCTTCGTCAGCCGCAAGGCCTTTGACATAGACGGTCTCGGCCCCCGCCAATTGCAGGACTTTTTCGACTGGGGACTCGTCAAAAAGCCTGCAGACATCTTCAAGCTTGGGGATCATCGCGCCCTACTGGAAGGACGCGACGGCTATGGCCAAACCTCGCTAAACAATCTCTTTGCGGCTATAGACCAGCGACGGGATATTGACTTGGCCCGCTTTATCTTTGGGCTGGGTGTCCGCCATGTGGGTGAGACGACAAGCGGTGTTCTGGCACGCGCCTTTGGCTCTTGGGAAAACCTAAAGGCAGCGATTGATGCGGCTCAAGTTCATCGTCCAAACCAAGCGTATCGAGAATTAGAAGATATCAATGGCTTGGGTCCTGTTGCGCTAAATGCCGCACTAAATTGGGCGGTGGAACGGAACAGCCAAGAACTGGACGACTTGTCTGGGCTCAGAGCTGTTTTTGAGGGGCATAGAGACCTAATAGAACCAGCAGAACCTAGTGAAAAGATCCTAAAATCTGCGAACAAAATCCTCAAAGAAGTTTATCCTAATCAAGAGTATCGTCAGAAGAAGTTGAAATCAGCCGCAGCCGGACGCCCGCGCGAGGATTACATCTCCTTAGCCGCGATTGATGGCATGGGCCCTGTCGCCTGTGACGCGCTTCTCGACTTCTTTGCGGAGCCCCATAATCGCGACGCCGTGAATCGTTTACTAGAACAAGTGCGCCCGCGAGACGCAGAGGCACCTGTGTCGGATAGCCCAGTGACGGGTCTCACTATCGTCTTTACCGGAAGCCTTGAGACTATGACCCGCGACGAGGCCAAGGCCCAAGCCATTCGCCTTGGGGCCAAGGTGGCGGGCAGTGTGTCTGCCAAGACAGATATTGTCGTGGCGGGACCCGGCGCGGGCTATAAACTCGCGAAGGCCAGCGAACTGGGCGTGCGGGTCATGACGGAAGCAGAGTGGGCTGTGTTTGTGAGCTGAAGGGCTGCAGTTTGTCGTAAACCATTCGCATTCCCGCGTTATGTCTGGTTAAAATCTCACCGCAGAGAAGGCCGCCCCTCCCCATGTCAACACGTTCCAATAGCTTTGCCGATTTAGCTTGTGAGTCATTGTCTCGACGTGGGTTTTTAACCGCTACTGCAGCTTTACCGTCCTTAAGTTTGATGGCCAGCGAAGCGCAAGCGGCTCCTGCAGGCTTTAAAGCTGTGGCAGAGAACCGATTGGACACGGTGGTGGTGCCGGAAGGTTATGTCTGGCAGCCTTTGATTTCATGGGGCGAGCCTTTGTTTGAGGGGATGGCACCTCTGCAGCCTGAAAAGCGCGGCGCACCTTTTAACTTCACGCGGGCCGAACAAGAAAATCGCTTTGGCACACATAATGACATGCTGGCTTTATTCCCTGCCAACTGGGCTTATCCCTGGCCAGAGGGCACGGTGACGCGGGCTATTATGTGCGTAAACCATGAAGCCGTGAGCCCCTTCATGGCGGCCCCCGGCAGTGACGGGCAACCAATCGACTCGGGAACGGATGCTCTAGAAGCGCTTTACGCCTGCATGGGCGTGAGTGTGTTTGATGTGGCGCATGATCCTGCAAGCGGGGCTTGGTCAGTCGTGAAAGGCCCTGCAATTGGTGTGGGCGTCGCGCGGCGGGTACGTCCCACACAAAGTGCAGGGGCGTGCGCGACTGAGCAAGCCCCGCTT
>VKHH01007143.1:0-12427 GCA_015144975.1 Epipyxis sp. PR26KG | reverse complement strand
ACTTAGGTAGTTTAATCCCCGACCTGGTATCTGTGTTTGGTGTGATACGGAAAATTTCTCTAGTTTTTCCAACACTTGCCAAGAGGGTAGAAACAATTGACTAAATGGCGCTCTTCAACAAGTAGCTTGTCCAATAACCGAAATGATGCTTTTGACCAAAAACTTGAGGACAGCGACGATTCCTTCAATATATATATCATAAGGGCTACAAAATGATTTCAACTCGTTTTGGGCAATTTTCTCAAGAAAAAGTTACAAAATATTTATATCTTGTGCTCAAGAAAAACGAGGATTGTCGCCGTGAATCTGAAGAAATTTTACGAGAGTTATTGCCCCAGAACACTCCTATTACGTCTAGTGATGTGGATAAGTTTATTCTCACCACTGTGATTCCTGAATGTATTGCAGACGGATCTGCTGTAAGAATTATAGAAAAAATTGCTGTGGTAATGCCAGAATCCTTGGAAAAAATAGCGCTTAAATGAAAGTCTCATAATGCCAAAATTCTGCTCCGTTGCTCATTTAAAAACATCTTTTTATGATTAAATAGGCTCTAAATCTACGGAGCGTCAATCAAAATAGTTAGCATGTTGATGGATGAATCATGTTTTTATAATAAAAAGTTATATCAAGATAACTTTGTTGTTTAACTATGTAAACTTAACTTACCGTACAGCACTTCTCTTAACAGTTTTATAATATTTATTCGATACACAAATCATACTGTCATGTACGGCCGGCTGGTTAGTGATGAAATATATAACAACAATTAAATTTTGAATCAATAACAACTTTTGACAAATATATTATTAACAATTTATATCATCCCATTTTAGAATTTACTAAGCAAATATTCACACATTTATCAAGATTCAAAAACAATAATAATTGTGTTAAGGAACTGGATGACATATTCGATTTAAATTAAATTATTTTTCCAATATTCAAACAATCCAAACGATTATTATGGGTATAACGTCAACTTTTGGTCAACTTGTTCTTAGGTGGTGTGATTCTTGAATATATGTTGTACTAAACCACTGATATATCTCCAATCTCATTACATCACTATACTCATTTACTTGCAAGTATCAGATATTTCTATAAATGAATATTGAAAGGAATTTGGTTTATAAATAATAATACATTATTAAATGAGAATAATAATATAAACATGAGAATGGGTTGTGATATTTAACTCATCCATAATTAAACATCGCTAATAAGGATATATAAGTCAGTGTATTCATTAACAATTATAATGAATGAAATAATTACATTTATATTAATCTCGCAATTACATTGTATCCATTTGAATCTCAATGTATTTCTCTGGAAACAAGCTAATCCATGACTTATCAATTATGCCATAACAATTAATAATACGCAAATCTTTGAGGTTTGGAAGATTAAAACAAAATTGATGCATATCTTCACTCGTGATATAATTATTTGAAGAAATAGAGAAATATCTCAAGTCCTTCAATAAATTCGAAACTATTTCCAATACATCAACTGTTGTCATTGATACATCCACAAATGAGAATTTTTTTAATTTTTGAAAAGAATAACAAATAACAGTGATCATCTCATTCCTTATAGATGCAGTTTGCAACACAATTTCATCTAAATTTGTGAATATTTTGCTAAACCGAACCACTAATAATGATGATGAAAACTGAAATAATTCATTCGTCAGTTTCAACGTGGATATGCAACTTAATGCACTACTTAGCCTGATCATATCTGCATTATCTAACTTAGTTGATAAATTAATTTCCATCTCATTCCAAGCAGTTGGAAATTGTTTTTTATTAATAATTACAATATTGTGCGAAGAATAAATACGCTGCATATGCAAACAATGAATATGATTTGAATGTACATAGGATTCGATTAGTTCCAATGTATATGAATTCGTTTGACAACTAAATTTAAAAACTGTCAAGTTTGTCAAATTAGATCGAATCAGATCCATGCTTAATTCTGTCAAATCATGTCTATGCAAATTGAGATTGGTTAGAGATTTGCAGTTGCATATCCAATTATGAAATATTAAGAGATCTTGTCCAATCATTTCACAATTTGAAATATCTAAGAATTTTATTTTTTTCATGTTTCGACTAAATTCCAACATTCCAAAATCAGTAATATTATTGCAAGAAAATAAACTTAGATGTTCAAGTTGTTGACTTCTTTTGGAAATAAAGACGAGGGAGAGATCAGTGATTTTGCTGCAATGATTCAAACCAAGATTAGTCAGATTCTTTAATTTCAATAGAATTTTAAGTGAATAATTGTCGACTAAGGAATAGCAGCCACTCAAATCAAGTGAAGTTACATTGGAGAAATTGACAGCTGCACAAGATAGACCAAATAATGCAAGTTTGAAGCGGTTCATAATTTCCTCATAATGGTCATCTTCGCTCCTACTATCATCATCACCATCTTCGCTTAGCATGTCAGGATCATAAAAAGGATGAAGAAGATTGATTCGACGACAAAATTCTTCATTTACAAATATTGGATGAGAAGATAAAGTAAACAAGTCAATATCCATAAGTTGAAATACATAAATTCGATTCCTTTCTATCCAATTAAACATGTCATTACACAGATTATTTTTCTCATAATATATCCGTCCTAAATCAAATTTGTCCATATCAATACATTTTATACTATTGTTCCCACCATAATTTGCCAAAGTTAATAATTGTCTATCTGCATGGGAACATACTGCTGAATCCATGTTGACCCAATCTATAATATCTAACCATTCAAAGCTTAAATGTCGAATCAGAAATATCGGTAGAGTGGAAAATAAAGATTTAATCGGAAGCATATTATGAACCATACTTTTCAAAGTTCGGCACAATGTACAAGTTATATGCGTACCCGTGTAACCAGATAACCAGATGGTATTAAGTAGAATTACTGTGTTTCTCTTCAATATTCAAATATATGGGGCAAAACACAAAACACATAATTTTATTTGTTGAGTAATTCCAATTTAGTAAGTATAAACATATAAGTTTAACCTATTTAAGCTATCTTAACGTTATTCTAGCATTCTGGATATCTCAAATACAGCAATATTTTCAAATTAATAAGGATGCCAGGGATGATGATGATAATAAAAATAATAAAAATAATAAAAATAACAATACAGTAATATTGGGAACCGGCAAGTTAAGCGGAAGCCCTTCTTATTAAACTACTGAATCTATGCACACACAATAATAATATATAATTAATAAATATATGTCACTGCAAACGTGAGTTATCATTTATCTTCAAATGGATGGTAATCTTGCAAACAACGGGAATTGAATTGATTTGCTCCTTGATTTGATAAAAACAAAAGAAGATAAACTAATTTAATACTGTCAACTGTCAACTGTCAACTGTCAACTGATCATTTGAACATTCAACATTGAATTGTTTTGAAAGACTGTTAAACGTCATCAGTCACAAGTCATAAGTAAAAAGAGAACAACAATCAACTTTTACAAGTTAATATAGTCTTTGATGGCCACACCTTCAATTAATAAGCTCTTGGAACCATTTGTGATAAGGTATGCCTAAATAACTAAATAACTTGTGATAATAGAATTTAACTGATTAACCGAATAGATAAGGTTGATGTTTATGTTTTGTTCGAATATACAATATTTTGGGTTTTATTAATGTTTCGTCATTTTATAAATTCTTAAATCACAGATATTCAAACGGAGAATATGAAGCTGTTGAACTTGGACGAAAAATTAAGGTCATAATAGATGAGCAGTCTCAACGTTTCGACCAAATTCAATTTAGCAGTTTGTTAACAAAGTTTACTCAAAATGGATTGGAATTATTCAATTATTCTGATCCACGTGATGTAAATAATAAAAACAAAATTATTGGGTTAACTATATTAGATTGTCTGTTGGATTTTAGTGATGAAATAAAGCCAGAGAGACGATTAGAAGTAATCAATAATATCTACAAAATACTAGAAAATGAGAAATTACCTCTACATAATGCGAATTCAATCGTATTAAAGATGATTGGAATGTGTATTGGTCACTTAGCAAGAATTGCGCAACAATTTGAAATAGACTACCTTCAACGAAACATCTGTGAGCAATCACTGAAGTCGCTTACCGAGTTCAAATCAGATTCTCGTCGCTATGCCAGCGCGATTATCCTCACTCAACTAGCAGTTCACTCTCCAGCATTGATATTTGGAAGGAAAAAGCAATTATTTAACAATATTTGGGAAGTTGTTGGTGATAAAAATAGCTTGGTAAGATCATCAGTATCTGAATTATTGGAAACATCATTTCAACTGGTGTCACAGCGTGAATCCATGACAAATTACATCATATCAGCTCTGAAACAAATCGAAAGTGGTCTTACAAACCCAGCAGTTGAAAAGGTTTTAGGAGGTTTAATGATATTAGAAATAATAGTGAAAGGGAATGTTGTGACTTCAATTGATTTCAATAATGTTGTGAGATCTCAATCAAATTTGCTGCAACCTCCAGAATTAATATCGAAGGTGATGGGCTTCCTTGGTAAAAAGGATGTACGCGATGAAGTGATCAGGCATAAAGTTATCGAAATAATTCCAAATTTAGCAGTTGCTTGTTCAAGTACATTCGTGAATCCACAACACAATTTTCTTAACTCTGCAATTCGACTATTATTGGACATGATAAATTACAAAAAAGAACGATATCATGCTTATTTATACCTAGGGAAGCTTTTTGTTGCTATGGCGAATCATTTGAAAAACCCTCCAATACCTTTGATATCAGAAATATATGCTTCAGTTTGCAATGGTTTCAAGGACCCCTTTTGCACAACAGCCTTGCAATGCTTAGGAATGATCGTGAATGTTTGTACTGTGATAAGAAAGCAAGTTGATGTTCAGCTAATTGAATTAATGTTTCGAGGCGGATTAACCACAGAGCTAGTCGATAACCTCAAAATAATGCTGAAAGTTTGTCCTCATATCAGATCATCTGCGCAAAACCATTTACGGTCTCATATTACAAATATTCTAATGAAATATGATGTTCTTATTGAAGATACTGGGCGTCCGCAGTCCAGAATAGCAGGACAAAGAGCTCAATTACACAGTCCGACTATTATAAATGCAGTAGATGCACCAAAATCTGACGTTGGTAAATTTTTCGGTGCAAGATCAATGCTGTTTGGTGTTATGAAGTCAGATACTGCAGCTAGTAATGCTGCTGCTCATGCCGCTGCAATTGCCATAAATGGTAATGGCAGTGGAATCGATGTTAATGTCCTTAATGCAGAAGAAGAATTAATATTTGCTTTACAAGTTTTGACTTCCATTGATTTCTTTCCAAAACAATTACGTGATCGATCTGTTAAAAATCATAGTTATAATGAACCAATCGAAGAAGATCAAAGCCTTGCCTTACTAGAAATCCTTGTTGAATCAGTTGTTCGATATTTAGATGATTATCAGCCATTTGTGCGCGGAACTGCTGCTCAAACTTCTGCGGCAGTTCTAGATGCTATCGTACTAAGCATTGATTCCAATGCTGATGAATATAAGTATTTTCATGAAATAATCGATCGATTATTGATTATGGGAGTTGGAGATGATTCAAAAGACATTCGCAAGAAGATATTTATCTCCATAACTCCTGCTTTAGATCACCTTGTTTGTTTGTCAGAAAATGTTCATTGTGTTGCAGAAGCAGTAAATGATGAGGATTTAAGTGTTCGTTCAGCTTCGATGACCGTTTTGTCTCGAGTCGCACATTATGATCCATTGCATATCATGCCAATTGTTCGATTGACTATGAAGAGATTAATTTTATCATTGCAATCGAAATCTTCAGATAATGTTACAAAAAAAGAAAGTGTCCAATTGCTGCAGTCGTTAGTCAAAGGTTCAGACTCGTTGATTGTACCTTATGTCGGGCAGGTGATGGAGCCTTTGTTGATGCTATTGAACGATCCTTCGCCCACAGTGGTTGTAGCTTCACTTGGAACGATTGGAGAGCTTGCAGTGGCTTCACCAGAAAGTGTCCGAGATCATTTAGATGAATTATTGCCTAGACTGATCGAGGCATTGAATGACTCAACTTCATTAGAGAAACAAGAAATAGCAGTGGTTGCAATGGGGAAATTAGTAACTTCCTTAACAATGGTAACAAAAGAGCCTTATAAAAAGTATGATGGTTTGTTTGAAGGATTGGTTCGTGCTATCCAAAGCGTTGATGATGATAATGGGAAAAATGCAAGCGGTGGTGGATCAACAGAGCTCCGGTTACAAGCAATTAAAACCCTTGGACTATTAGGAGCAGTCGATGTTGAAGTTTATCAACACCATTTAACGAATCAAGTTGGTGTCATAGATGCATTCTCAAATCAAAATGATTATGTAGATAATATGGATGAAGAAGAACAAGCTGTTGTGAATGCGAATGACTCTGAAGATAAACGGTTGTCGAAGATGGAAAAGTATAACTTTTCGATTGTTATTCGAGAATTGATGAATATTGTTCGAGATAATAGTTTGATATCATATCATGTGACAGCATCGAATGTAGCTATAAAGATAATCCGTATCCTTGGAAGTCAAGCACTACCACAACTGAAAGAGCTCTTGGATGGTTTGTTTTATCGGATCTATCAGCCAGATATAACAATGACTACCAGGGAAATATTAATAGATCATATGATATCTTTGATCCAAGCATTGGGACGGTCCATGAGAATGTATATTGATAGAATCGTCCGCCTAATGATTGACTTCTTCGAGCTTCATTTGCAATGTTGTTTAGATATCGTCGAGGCGATGGGTTCCGTGTTTTCTGCTCCTGATTTCATGTCAATACTTCGTGAGATGATGCCAATAATTCTAAAAGGTATTGATGATGAAATATCAATCGATGCGTATGGTGATAATAATGATGAGAACGGCTATTTAATGGATGTGGAAGTGAGTTCCCATCGACTGCCAACTACTGGCCAATATTTGAAAGCTAATACAAGTGTTGGAAATAATGGAAAGATCGCCCCAACTCCTTTAACGAACACCAAAATCGGTCAAGCAAATGTATCAGATCGATCAAAAAATCCAGCTGTTACTTACACAAAAACTTTAAAAATTCTGCAGAAATTTGTGAATATGTCCGATTATCTAAACGATTACAGAAGATTTTTGCTGCCTGTCATCATCAAAGTTGTTGATAATAATAAGGTTTCTGCTGACATGAGAAAAGAAGCATTGTGCACCTTAATGTTTCTAGCCGATGATAATGACTTGCAAGAGTCAGCCAGTCGAATCATACATCCTCTCATGCGATTATTTAATTGCACTGACCAATCCTTACAAAGTGCTGCACTAACAGCTGCTTCGGTGTTAGTTTGTCGACTTGGAACCGGATTTGTTCCATATGTGATACCTTTACGTAGATCCTTAGCTAGCCTTAGAGAATCGACTACAAAATCACCTAAATTAGATGAATATGAATCACTTGTCAATCGATTATTGAAACAAAAACCATTACCACCTGAACCATCGGATGTTACTGATCTTGCCACTAAAACTGATGATCGTGTGAGGACTCGTGCAAATGCAGCAAGAAATGCTTTCGATGTGAATTTCCAAATTGTTATGCAATCATTGGAAACTGCTTGGGCCTTGGCGGGTGGAGGAAGAAATAATGCAGCGGATTTAGTAGGATGGATGAAACGTCTTTCAGCAGAATTGATACGCCAGTCACCCTCACCAATCATCAGAAACTGTGCGAGCCTTGCTAAGTCGCATTTACCTCTTGCAACGGAACTCTTCAATTCATCATTTAATAGCATCTGGGATGAATTGTTTATATCTGATTCCTCTAATGTAAATCATGAAATCCCATTAATCAGTTCCATTGAAATGGCATTGCAATCACCTCAAATACCGAATAATATTATGATTGCTTTGCTTAATTTAGCAGAATTTATGGAATTACAAGACAAGCGATTACCAGTTGATGTGCGAATATTAGCGAGACAAGCTGAAGCAGCGAATATGTATGCAAAATCATTACGATACAGAGAACTCGAATTCAGTTCAAAAAATGTGTTACCAAGTGTGGAATGTATTGATGCATTAATTACAATTAATAATCAATTAGGTTTGCCTGACCGAGCGGCTGGTGTGTTATCATATATCACTGTGAATTACCCTCATATTGTCATCGAACCATTATGGTTAGAGAAGCTTAGTCGTTGGGAAGATGCAAGAAGTGCATATGAAAAACAAATTCAAGAATTTAAAGAATTATTACCGAATGAAAACATGGCAAAATATGAAAAATGGATTAATGTCGAAATTGGCAAGTTGAGATGTTTGCATGCTTTAGGTGAGATCTACTGCACATTATAATACTATAGGAGCTAAAGAGCGGTCATATAATGTATGGAAATTATGAATGCATTCCAAAATTGTCAATTGAAGGCTGAAGTTTTTTAAATCTTTAAATCAACTTAAGCTGATCCAAGATTTGATCAGTGACGTAATAAAAGAAATGTGTGGAAAACAAAAAGAGTTTCCATCCTTTCTATGACCCTAAAAGCACCCATGTGACATGTGGCTTCATATGGTTGTTTGATTGTGATGAAGAAATTCATCTTTTTCTTATTTTTCATATTATTATTATTGTTATACTTATTTTAATTAATTTATTATTATTAAACCAGGTGAATACAATGAATTGGAATCATGTTCTAAAGTATTAAAGGATAAAGTGAAGAGTGTATTGGATGTGGAATATGAGTCAAAATCATGTCTGGCAGAAGTACAGCGACTTGGTGCCAATGCTGCTTGGATGCTTGGTGATTGGTCATCCATGGATGAGTTTTTAGATGGAACTGAAATCAACTTCGCTACGACTGAAAAGAGTCACCAATCAGCTGAAGTATCTTTAGAAAATAATTTGTCCTTTTATCAAGCGATTTCATCAATCAAGAAGAAAGATTATGAAAATGCAAATAATATTATTTATGAAACACGTAAGAATCTTTCAGCTGGTTTATCATCATTATTATCAGAGAGCTATTCTAGAGCATATAAAGCAATGGTAACTATGCAAATACTCGCAGAAATGGAAGAAGTCATTGATTATAAACAAACTGTTGAACGTGTTGCATTGGAAGTAGAAACAATTAAAAATGGAAATAATGAGTTTATTTTCAGTTCTGAACGAAGTGGTGCTGCTACTCCACGTGAAAAGATGGCATCTGCAACTATTGATTTAGCAGCGAAAAAGACTGCGTTGTTGAATAAATGGAGAGGTAGATTGAAATGGGCACCGAAAGAAGTTGAAGTTTATCGCCAAATTTTGGTAAGTTTATTATCATAAATTTACAAAATGTTAGTTATTAGGTTTGGAATGACCATTCCCAACAAAATGTGAAGAAACTTCAAATATAAAATTAAGGCCAAAACATACTTGTGAAAATATGTTTGATTAGGGTTAGGATTTGGACTCTAATGTGTTTGTGTGGTGGGAGGATAAGCCGCCATAATCTTCACTTCAATCATATTTCAATAATCTATGAAATATTTCTCATAATATTATTGTTGTGATTGTTATTGCGCATAGGCTGTACATACATTAGTTGCAGAACCAAGTGAAGATCTTGATAGTTGGTTGGAATTAGTTACATTATGTAGAAAAGATGGGATGTTTTCATTATGTGAAAATATATTATTGAATCTTGGGGTTCCATTATCATTATTACGACCAACTGCAATGAACAAATCCACTGATTCGATGACTTCATTATCCATGAACTATCCGGAAGATACTCAAGTGGATGGAAGGATTCTTTTCAATGCTTATAAGTTCCTGTGGAATAAAGGTGAAAAAGTCCGAGCTTTACAAGAATTAAGCCAGTTTTTAGATGTTTGTGTATTACCTGCTGCAATTGGAGCAAGAAATCCTCTTCGATCATCAGCAACTGGTGTGAATTTAGGGATTGCATTGAAAGATAATAATAATAACAGTAGTCAATATCATTCGAATGCATCAAGAGAAGCAGAGATGTTTCGCGTGACTTGTTTATTGAGACGTGCTGATTGGATGAGAGAATTGAATCAAGGCACAGTGGAAGAAATCTTACAAACACTGAAGGAAGCACGTGACTTAGCTGGTGATCATTATTCTGTATGGCATGCATGGGCTGTGGCGAATTATGATTTATTGAAGAAAGTGCCGGAGAACAAAGGAAGTGACTCAGCGAAGGGAGCTGCTGGAAGTGACTCACCATATATGCCATTTGTCCGACCAACAGCACCTCATGGAACCGATGCTATTCCAACTACTGCCATAGCGCATAACACACATAATGCTCATAATACAACACCATCTAAGAATGGAATACAGTTACCAAATAAAGCATTTTCTTATGCAACGCCAAGAAGAGGCTCTGCTTCGATTCTAAACATGTTATCGATTCAACAAGCCGATTCTAGTACAGTCTACGTGACACATGCCATTAAAGGATTCGTAAAATCAATTATTTTAAGTCAAGGCCAACCTGTTGCGAATGTGCTACAAGATACTTTACGATTATTAACATTATGGTTTAGTTATGGCACTAAAAGAGCAATATCAGATATGTTGAGTAAAGAATTACCAAAAATCTCACCTGAAAATTGGCTGTCAGTAATTCCTCAGTTAATCGCAAGAATACATATAAAATCACCTGAAATATCAGGATTATTAAGGACTTTATTGAAACAAGTCGCAGCCATTCATCCACAAGCCCTCGTGTGTCCTATTTCAGTCGCATTAAATACACATGATCAACAACAAAAAATGGTGGCAGCTGAGATTTTGAATGAAATGAGAATGAAATGGAATGTTTTAGTCGAAGAAGCTACATTAGTGTCAAGAGAATTAATGAGAGTTGCGATTACTCCACATGAGTTATGGTATGATGGGTTAGAACAAGCGGCTCAATTGTATATGGAAAATAAAGACTTATCTGCAATGATGATTGTTTTAAATGATTTACATGAAGCAATGAATGATATTCCAAATGTGAACACGATCCCTTCCGTTAAAAATAATACTAGTAATAATAATAGTAATAATAACAATAATAATGATAAGATTCCTCCAACACATCGACATTTCTTTTCATCTTCTTCTCATAATTCAGCCAATGGAAATGGAAATGGGAATAATAATCCAATAAATGATAATCATGTCACAGTCGATTTGAAGAAAATCGAAGGTTTTTCAGAAGGCATTGGTAAGATTGGTCATACCACTCTCCGAGACATATCATTCCGTCATAATTATAGTAAGCTGCTGTCTGAAGCATATGATTGGTTAGAATTATTTAAAAAGTCGAATAATATTCGAGATTTGCATCAAGCCTGGGAGATTTATCAGCAAGTATTCAAGAAAATTAAAACACAAATTGCAACTTTAAAACATCTCGAATTAGATCATATTTCACCTGCTCTGATGACTGCAAGAGACCTTATCTTAGCTGTGCCAGGGACCTATAAGCCATCATTAGATAAGAGTATTAGCATCACAAGTTTCTCTGCGAATATCGGAGTTATTGCATCAAAACAAAGACCAAGAAGAATGTCATTATTAGGAAGTGATGGAAATCAATATGAGTTTTTATTAAAAGGACATGAAGATTTAAGGCAAGATGAGCGAGTTATGCAATTATTTGGATTGATTAATGTATGTTTAGATAATGATGGACGATCGAATAATCGAGGATTAAATATTGTTCGATATTCTGTATTGCCATTGTCGAACAACTCGGGGTTAATCGGATGGGTCCAAAACTGTGATACGTTTAATCAATTAATTAAAGTGTACCGTGAAGCAAATGGTGTAAAATATCTTCATTTAGAAGCCAAATTATTACAATCAAAATCACATAATTATGATAAATTAACATTAATGCAAAAAGTAGAAGCTTTTAAACAAGTTTGTGAAGAGACCAGTGGACAAGACTTAGCGAAGATGTTATGGTTAAGGTCCAAGACATCAGATGTATGGGTAGAACGAAGAAGTAACTTCACGAAATCGATTGCAGTGATGTCAATGGTAGGATATATCCTAGGATTAGGTGATCGGCATCCATCGAATTTGATGTTAGATCGTGTATCTGGCCGTGTCGTTCATATTGATTTCGGAGATTGTTTTGAAATAACATCACAACGTGCCAAATATCCAGAGATTATTCCTTTTCGATTGACACGTATGTTAACAAATAGTTTTGAAGCGGCTGGAACAGAAGGAACATATCGAAGAACATGCCATCGAGTAAGAATTATTGTTATAATTTATATTTTTTATATTATTATTATTATTATTATTATTATTATTATTATTATTATTATTATTATTATTATTATTATTATTATTAT
>VKHH01007142.1:0-12429 GCA_015144975.1 Epipyxis sp. PR26KG | reverse complement strand
TAATAATAATAATAATAATAATAATAATAATAATAATAATAATAATAATAATAATAACAATAATAATAACAATAATATTAATGATAATAATAATAACAATAATAATAACAATAATATTAATAATAATAAAAATAATAATAACAATAATATTAATAATAATAAAGATAATAATAGTAATAATATTTTTGATAATGTTGATGTAAAGAGTAGTTATGAATTAATAGAAGAGGAAGAAGAGGAAGAATATAAACCATTTGATTTATTAACTTATAAAATAATAACAGAAGATGATGATTTATGTCCAATACAAGAAAAACATGTTTTCAATCCGATGTCATTTTCAAGTAATGTTATGAATTTATTCATTCCAATTATTAATGTCAATTTATCAGATGATCAAAAATTATGGATGATATCATTGGTTGGTGAGATTGGAATGATCGAATATCAATTACAGCGTATACCATCAACATTAAAATCATTGACGATATGTTTAGAATATATCCCATTTTTTAATAATAATATTTATAATTTTGATAATAATAATGATGATGAGAAACCAATTCCATTTTGCCAAAAAGTTGAAAGTATGAATTATTATTCAGAATATAAATTAAGTTTGAATCGAAATGATCCTATTTTACAATTGCATTTCTGGTCTCAAATCACAAAAAATGGTGGGAAATTTAAAGGATCAGATGTGTTTATTACATTAGATTGTAGATTGCCATCAGCTGGTTTACATCTTATTAATTATGATTTTATTTGGGAAAATATTATAATAGAAATTATTTTAATTAAAATAAATAAAATTATAAAATATAATCATAATGAATGTATTATAAACCCAATCGGAAATGATTGTTTATTAAATAATTCAACAAAATATAAATCATATCAATTTATTCAGTTTTCTCATCGTCAATTAATATATGATAGTTATTATAGTTATAATCAAAGTAATAATAATAATAATAATAATAATAATAGTAATAATAATAATAATAATAATAATAATAATAATAATAATAATAATAATAATGTGCAATCTTCTGTACTATTATTTCAACATACGATTATGCCAAATAAACAGTTTTCAGTTCAAAAATATGTTAGTAATTTTTGTGATTCTCATAGTTTCACGACAGCAAATTGCTTACTATTCAATTCCGAGTTAATGCGTCTGATGGCTTTGAGGAAATTATCTCGATCCTATGGCTTACCAGATGTTCAAAATGTGCCATCTGTGATGAATCCATTTATTTTTATTCATATAGAAAAGACTGGAGGAACCACCTTGAGAGAGTAAGTAAACAAAACAATGGTGTTTAGTAAATTAATTAAATTATGAATAAATTATATTTGAATATAAAATATATTTATATAAAATATTATAATCTCTTAATTAATTGAGGAAAACTTAACTTTTGTTGTTTCATTTTCTCATTTCAAAACTCATGTTCTAAATAATGACCATGAAAATCATAATCATATAGTAATATTTCATATGACTATCTGAATTTCATATATGACTAACAATCGGAAATGATTGTTTATTAAATAATTCAACAAAATATAAATCATATCAATTTATTCAATTTTCTACACATATACACATCAATTAATATATAATACTTATTATAATTATAATATAATCATAGTAATAATAATAAAATAATAATAATAACAATAATAACAATAATAATAATAATAATCGTATTTCTAAAATTTATTAATATGATTTATTATTAATATATGATAGTTATAATAATAACAATCATATTTGTAAAATATATTAATATGATACCGTATGATATTACAGGTTTATTACTGATTCAGCCTATGAGCGTGGATTAGAATTTTATATTCCATGTCATGGAAATATTCATTGTGTGACACTCACTTTAGATTCTTCTTTAAAAAATCTTAATAATGTCTCAATTATTGCTGGTCATTTCTTTTGGGATGTTTGGAAACAATTACCACATTGTAAAAATCATAATTATATGAATAATCAAATTAAAAATGATATTATTGGGAAGAAAATTAATATTAAAAAAGATTCTAATATTTTGAATACATCATCGTCCATTAATAATAATAATGATAATAATAATGATGATTATAATAACAATAATAATAATAATAAATCTCGATGTTTTCCTTCTTGTTTTGTGATGGGTAGACATCCTGTTGATCGAGCAATATCATATTATTATCAAAGATGCTATCAAATCTCAGATTGCATTGGTTATAAGCGAATGATTAATGATTTAACAGTGGATGAATTAACTGATATTTCATCATATAGTAGACAAGCGAATTATGCTAATGATAATAAAACATTATATATTTTAGATGAAGGTATGGGGAATGCAGCATGTCGTACAATGGCAAATGAAAAATCCACCACAGGGCTTGTGTATGGTGTCGATGATTTATCGATACCCCCTCCATTAGACCCAAAATTCACAAAAATTGCAATTAAAAATGTAAATCAATGTGTTGTTGGAGTGTTGGAACGATGGGAAGAAACGATTCAAGTTATGAATCATTGGTATCCTTGGATTAATTTCACAAAAGATTATAATAAAAGAAAAATGTTATTATTTTCTAATAAAGAAACAAAAGAAACTATTAAACCAGAATTAAGAAAAGTTTTAGAAAATATTAATTTTTGTGATATTGAATTAAATAATGAAATTAATCGATTATTTGAATTGCAATTGCAAGTAATAAATGATGAATCCTTTTTATTATATGAATGAGTTGACTGATAATGTTGCAAACAATAATAATAATTATTATTATGACGATGGATTTTTAAAATGATTAATTAATTAATTAATTTCTAATGCTTATTATAGTCTTGGTACACTTCATTTATTTTAGTATGAAACATAAATTTATAATATCAATTAAAATCAATTCTTTTGTTCTTTTCTTTTTGATTAGTTTTTTTTCTTTATTCTATCATATGAACGAAGTGTTTGTTTGATGATTTGAGAGAGTTAATTTCTATTCCATAATCATGTATTTTTTAATCTAATTTCCTTCCAAATAATATCTCATAAGCTCTGGACAAAGAATTATTATTAATTTCTAAACTACTCTTTTCATGCAAATAAAACACATGATTTTAACAGTGTGTTGAAATGTTTTGTGAAGTTGAAAATAATGTTAAATAATTATTATGGCAATTAAATGTTTCTTAACATAAACTTATTCATAAATAATATTATGTAAGATTAAGATTATGATTTATGAGAAGAATAACAAGCAAAGCTCGATTCTAACGATATAGCCAGCATCAATCATTTGTATAACTACCTCGATACGATCAAACAAACCACTCGAAACATACATTTATTGTCACAGAATTCATACCGGTATGGAGAGCTTGTACTTAATTAAACAAAAACTTAATCAAATAAAAGCACAAATAATATTTAGTTTACATTGCAATAATTACAGGAAGTTGCACTATGAGGAGATTGATTGGGAATCTTTTGTGTCAGTGTGAGTGGTTGCTTCTGCTGAGCGTGTGAAAATATTGACTACTTGATTGAACTGACCTCCAGATATCCTCACTATTCGTATGAATGGATCTATATACTATAATAATATTTATAAAAACAATCAAAATTATTTTTATTATTGACTATTGTAATAAAAATGCAACAAGTTACTATATGTTCTCTTCACTTGATATTATTTTAACTGATAATTACTATAATCAATGCATAATATGATAAATATAAAACAGTAATTCACTATGCTTCACTTACAGTGTGACGAATTTGTCCATCATTTGGATCAAATGCTTCAAAAGGAATTGTGCCTTGGAGACTGCTGAGAAAATGATCAATATTTAATGGAAGAATTTCTGGATATAATGAATGATCTGCTAATTGCAATTGTAATGCTCCTTTTGATGTGACTTTATACGAGCATTCTGTTTTAAATAAGCCTTTAGAAATAAAATTATTATTATTATTATTATCTTCTCTGTATTGCCAATAAACATCATTTGTTAATCTTCCAACATCAGTACACTGTATGTATTCATTATTTTTATAATCATACTCATTTTTATCTGAATAATCCGGAATAATAGATTGAATTATATTAAATTCTAAATTACTATTACTGTTAAATGGAATAGAATTCGAATAGACAAGTTTCCAATTTCCTGTGATGGTTGACAAAAGGAACGGAATAGTCTGGATGGGTACAAAGTTATTTTCTAAATTATTTATCATTTTCTCAACAATCATATGGTCACTAATCCTTCTTAATTTAAGATGGCTTGGCTCAACAATATCTAATAATAATTGGCATGTTTGGATTTTATTCAAAGAATTATAATCAAAACTTGATTGATCGTCTTCATCATTAATGTACTGATCATAAAGTTTCCTAATTTCAGGGTTAGATTCTCGCAATTTTTGCTGTTTAAATGCTATGCTTTGTATTGTTGGTATAAAAATTGTTTTTCTCATAGATGATGTCACATCTGTATCAAAATCAATATCATCTTTTTCCTCCTTTTGTGTTGGAACAGTAAGCATATCATCCAGTTTTTCGTATGATTGAATGCTTTCTTGGTTATTTTGTTTTAATGAAGGATATATCAGTAATGAAGAAGAAGATAAAGTTGAAAAATAATAGCCTCTACAAACCAAACCTTTATGATGTGAAAGTAAAACGAATAACTGCAATATAATTAAAATAGAAGGATTTGAATTCATTTTCGACTATCAATATTAAAAGTAGTATTACAAATTTAGAAAATCACGTTATCTGTTAATCTGTTAAATGGTTAAATTATTGCTTTTTCTAAAGACAAATTAACTACAGTAAATATTCCAATTTTTATTTTTTTGCTATTGTTGTTGTAGAACCAATACCAATATCAATCGCCATCATGCTATCATTTCGATTGTTGATCTTATAATTACGGTGTGAAAATCTTAATATTGTGAGATCCGGGATCCCGGGATCAGAAGGTTGACATATGAATTTTTTAATATGCATAAATATAAATCAGCGAGAATTTTATTTTTATATCGCTCCCCTAGTTTATATGATCATAACTTAACAATACCGGTAATATACTTTAGATTCATTTGTTTATTTATTTATTCTTTTTGGGTCCATTTTTCATAAACTATTTTGTGATAACTTATAAATATATATATCAGTTTCTTTGAACGCAGTACATCATTTCGATGTTTCCTTTGTTAATCCATACGTAAATAATCCTCTTTTAGAGCGCCCAATTTAAAAAAATGTATTTGAAGTTATTTGATATGATTCGTGCATACCCTTGTTGTGTTGCAGTGAACTGTTTGATACTGATTTCTTTCATCGCTCAATCAAATAGTTTTTATTTAACCCGTAACTTTAATTCCCTTATTAGACAAGGTAATTATATCATATACATATGTATTATTATGTCGAGTAATATGGTTCGATGGTGAAACAATTAATACAAAGAATTCAGAATGTCAAAATTTCAAAATGTCAAAGTCGTTTATCGACTCAAATACTTATTCTCATACTGTAATTATTTAAATTTACTGTAGCTGCAGTTGTAACCCGTGGTCAGAGCAATTATTTCCCACTGCATTCTTCAACAAGTAGTAATAACGACGATTTAAAATCGTTATTCAATGAACAAGTAGAATACATAGATTTGTCTGCAAGCACAAATATTGAGTCATCTGATCCATTAGTTACTAGATCATTACCACTTTTTCTTCTTTCTGGTGCATTTTATCCACAAGGAACAACTGAGTTGAATGTATTCGAAATGAGGTAATTTGCATTTTTTTAATTCAATTATATTATTTCTAATAATTATAATTTTTCTAAACTAATGATTTGCTTGATTAATTTATAAATTTCTTAATCGCATATAAATATCCATTATATGTGCTGAATAGATATCGAACTATGATGTTTGATGTTGCGAATAGTGATGATATGTTTGGATACATTCATACTAATCCACAAACTGGTCAAATTGCAGCTATAGGTGAGATTATACTAATCTACACAAAATAATTTGTATTTATCACATAAAGTTATTTGTTAATACTTATTACAGGAACATTATGTAAGATTGTTGAACGCACTCTACTAGAGGATGGTAGACAACGAATTGAATTAGATGGAATCCAACGATTCCGCGTTAAGAAAATATTGAAAACTCTACCATATGTTGTGGCTGAAGTGGAAACAGATGTAACAGATGAAATTGTTTCAAATGAAAATGATGCAATTGAATTAGAAAAAGATGTGTATAGTTCTTTAAAATATTATATGAGAATTTTAAAAACATATGATCAAAATAGAAATGTGGTAGTATCACAATCTACAAAAAGAAACCGCCCAACCACAAATAAAAGAAATAATATCGATGATAGCTATCGAAGAAGTGATTTTAGTTTTGCAATAGCAAATATGATACAAATGAGTCATTCTGCAGAATCACAATTAATGTTACAAACTGTAAATGTTATGAAAAGGTTACGAGTTGAAAAAGAAGTATTAAATCAAGCAGCAGAAGTCATTTCATCACAATTAATAAAAATGAATTTCTTAACATTAGATAAGAAAGAAGAAATTAAACGATTGTCATTTAATGATAGTTTTGATGATGATATATTACCACCAGATGAAATAGCACAAAAGAAAGATGTAGAAAAAGATGAATGGGATTTACAAAATATTGAATAAATTGTTGTTCATTAAATAATTAAGATGAAAAATCATTTTTTATTTGTTTTTATGTTCTATACTAGTACTATATATCCATCATTTCTTCATTTGTTACTCATTTGTATTTGACATTAGGTTCAAAAATGTTAAAGAAGCACACTTTTATCTTTTCAATCTTTTTATTATAATTATTTGATTAATGTATGAATTACATTTTACTAAAAAAAGTTGAATCCAAAATAACTAAGTATTTTGTGAGTATTCCAGGTATTATTATGATGGCATTTTAAAATTTTATTTTTCAAAGTACGAGTCGAACTGTCGAGAATAGAAGAAATAAACCATTAAAACTAATCATAAATAATTGTTGTCCGTTGTGTTGGGTTTCTAATGATAATAAATTTAGGGACCAATTCGGTTGCTAGAATTCCGATGGGTTTTGCCGAAATTCCAGTGGATTTCACCCAGTGGTGGTGTTTGGACTCCAGCTTCGGTGGAGAAAAAAAATTCACCAGAAAAATCCAGTATGATGGTACTACAGTATGATCATGTATGACTTTTAGAATAAACCAAAATAAAAATAATTTATGACAAATGGTTTCATTTAATTCAGTTAAACGAATATTAACCATTAATCCATTAATTATACAAGAGATACATAACAACATTAATATATTATTAAATAACCTTAGATTTAGTGCTAAAGTCATGCTTAAATTATCAAATAAAATAAATACTCGTGTTGTGACTGATGCAAGAGTGGTGATGGATAAAATGATGTCATACATCAACTCAATTAGTTTCATCAAAGCTTTTTAAAGAAAAAACGTAAATTCTTAAGTCTAAAATGGTCAAATAATGGAATGGACATTATTTGATTAAATCAAAATGTAGGCAATTATAGCTAATTTAAAAATGTTGGTTTAGGTGCATTCAACCAAATGGTTTGTCCGTATGCTTTATCTAATAGTACAGCATTTGAAAATCCGTTACGAGGACTATCGAATTGCGTCTGTGATGGACAAATTGAACTAGACCACTCACCAAGTACATTCAAATTAACAGTCCAATTCAATCTGCCTTCATCGTTTTGTTCAACACAAGCATACGGTAACTTCATGGAACAATCCAACATCGCCCATCGACCAGATGGTAACATCGCTACACAACTATTACTTTTACTATCAGCACTTAATAATGAATTAGATGGCTGATCTTGATCCCAAGACCACACATAATACTTCATGTCATCTGGATTTAAGTAATTAGCACTTGCAATTTGGACACCACACCGAGTACCAGCCTCTGTAAATGTACCATCTAGTGCGCGGACCATTTGTTTACCATACCAATTTGTATCACCTTCGACAGCACATACTGGGAATTCTGTAAAGCTGGAAGAACTGAATTGATGAGTCCATAAAGTTGGATAAAAAACAACTTGCTCAGTGCCTCCAATCGCGTGTGACCAACACTCTTTCGCATTTTCTATAATAATTCGTTTGTTCATTGACTGTAAACTTTTCATAGTTTGACCAAGAGGATTTCCATCTGCAGCTTTCCATAGCATAGGACCAAATATTCTTATAATTTCTTTGTTCGCTTGAGTTACTTGCTTTGGATTCAAGTAAAACTTCGTATCAAAATATAAAATAACAAACTCATCTAGATTCTCTGGTTTCATCATCCATTCTCTTACTTCGGTAAGAACATCAGTGAAAGATCGCTTCGTCCCAATACATGACATTTTACTTGGTTCCCAATCCAAAGTGATATTCGCTAATTCAGCTGCTCGATTGATTTGACCGACTGGATACAAGGGAATAGGTGAGTGACAGACTATTACGTCATCTATCAGTGGATCCCACCATAAATCAATCTCTATATGACGAACTCCCATACGCAATTGGTCAGTCAATGATAAGAATTGACAAACACCTTCGCCAACATCATCACCTTGATCTAAATTCTCTCCATTATTTAAGGCTGATATAAAATATTTTTCAATACCAAAACCATCAGCCTCAGTAATTGCACTACGAATTAATTAAAGTAAGCAATAGAATATAAGCTACTTAACATCAATTACACATATTACAAACAGGAAGAAATTTACGTACTAAAAATATACCTATTATGAGTTGAGGGCATTTCGAAATAAACAAGCTTATCTTCAAGTTGCAAATTCTTTTGATAATTTAAGGCATTCACAGCCCATTTATCAACTTGCACTGATCCTCGATCACATACATACGCACACATTAAATTACCATTACATACTCTAATCTTGTTGCATTTCGCACGATGAACTTCATGAAATGCCGATGTTACTTTATTCCAAATAAACAATAACAATCCAATATTTAGCAATCTACCCATTTTGTTTCCAATTTCAAATATTATATTCAAATTTCAAATGTTCAATTCTTAATATATGCGGAACCGATCGCCCTATCCACTATAATGGATAGTTTTTAATAGCACGTTAATTAATTAATTAATATAAACTAACTTATCGTGGGATTTTTATTTTAGACAATTCTGGATTCTTACTTCTTTAAACTTCTCTTTAAACTTTAACTGTGTGCATAGTTGAAATTGATTAACATCCAATCGACCCATTTTCTAAAAAATACAGTATTTCACCTAACTGATAGTTTGCTTTTGTCAAAATTTGCTGATAATAGAGTGTAAATTTATTTCAAAACACAAATAAATAAATTTATTTTATTTCAAATAAATTTATTTGTTGACAAAATCTGTCAACAATTAAAACTTATATTACAGTTTCAAATATGATTCTCAGATGCAAACGTTTCTCTTTGTTAAGATTTTCCAAGAATGTTAATAATACGGTTTTATATTGTTTCAGCAATAATTTCCCCATGGTGCTTAAACACAAACCTTTCTATATGTTGAATGACGCTAATTTTTCAACTGTAACTCGAGCACGTGAAAGACCTCCACCTATAACACTGGTACGATAATAGTTTTCATTATGATAATTATAGATCGTTAATAAGTTACTTAACATAAATAGACGGAGAATGCTGCGAAAAGAATAAAAGAAATGATAGAGGATAAAAACAATGTGTTAGGTGTTAGAATTAGTGTGAAACGAAGTAAGTAAATTTTTATTATCTTTGAACTATTGATTTTGAATGTTATAATAATCATTTGCCAATTGCCAACATTCTTATTTTGAATTATATTCTTCCAATGATTCAGTTGGTTTTGTAAATATTTTATTGTATATTTCTGATTAGATGTAACGAAACCATTTAACAATCTTCAATCATGTATCTATTCTTGCCATTGATTTCTTTCATCACATAAAATGAAATCAAATTATACACAGTACAGTATCTTATCTCTTGTAATTGTACAGCCCTTCGTCCAGAAGTAAACTGTATTAACTTACTATCATATTTTATTACTTGAATATGATCTTTTTTATTTTAAAAAAATGATCGTTTGTTTGATAGGAGGATGCAATGGTTATTCATATACTATGAACTATGCGACTATGGATGAGGAGGAGAAAAATAAAAAGGATGAAAAACTAATTGCACATGGTGTAAAAGTATATGTTGATACAAAAGCTATATTCTTTTTAGTCGGAACAGAAATGGATTTTGTGGTAAGAATTCACTACTTTATATATAATTATTTTTTGTTTAACTATTATCAAATTTATTACACTTAAAATTTGGTGTTTTACTTTTGTTAGGAAACAGAATTATCTTCAGAATTTACTTTTACAAATCCTAATTCAAAGGGAAAGTGTGGATGTGGAGAAAGTTTTAATGTATAGCATGCAGAGATGTATGAACCTTTTTATTGAATAATTTTTGCTATCTTAAATCGTATATATTTTAATTTTTAACTATAGTTTTTAAAACGTTTATTCATATCATAATTGTTCACCGCTTATTTTATGTTACGTTTTCATAGTTTTCATCATAACTTATGGAATGTAAAACATGTCTAGATACGCCAAGCTGAAGCCATTTAAAATTAAATGGTGTGTAATTATTATTTCAACGACATATGTTTTTGGAGCCATTCAATGAACTCTAACTGACAAATAATAGTAACTTAAATCATTATTAAAAAATAAAGAATACTACAAAAAATATTGCATATATTTTTAAATAGAGACCTTACATTATAAACCATTAAACAGTTGATTAAGCACCAGAAATGACTATTATATATGTAAATCATATAAAATTATGATGTTATCATTTGGTTACGAAATCAAGTTTTTAACTAGAATCATCTATGATCTACTGTACAATCTCACCATCAGCATTCATATAAAATATATCATTATTATCGAAATGGAAGTCTGTGATTGATTGATCAAACACATTACTTGAGTAATTGTCAAGTAAAAGCGATGAGTCTAGAATCGATGTATTGGAAAAGGTTTGATTCATAGATGTATCTGTTAGAGCAGGTGCAACTGCAATCTTCACTTTCTTCTTTTTTGGAACAAATTCACCATTTTTTACGGCCTGCAATAATAATATAAAAATATCCAAAATGATATTTATATTTGAGAAATATAAAAATTAAGAATCAAATAAATGATAAGGAAAGATTTTATACAAATGATCATATTTTTACGTAAAATACATAAATTTCAATAATAATTATAATTATAATAATGGATATGTTATGAGTAAACAATGAAAAGTGTTATCTCAAATCACATTAATAACAATAGAATTGGAAAAGTGGAGGAATGAGTAAAATTACACATTTAAAGATAAAATAACATAAATACTTAATTAATAATAGCAATAATAATTCTTTACAAATAATCACATTTAATTAATTAAAACGAATTAATATTTTCGTATGATTACAAATGTATATTTTGCATATATATTTTGAACTATACCTTATTTTTTTCTTCACGTCTTGAAGGTGGAGATGTAACAGATGATAATGAAAACAAACGATCTTCATTTGAGATTTTTTTAATTTTTGCTACTTTTTCAGTTGATAAATATGCTTCCCATCCAGTAAAAATATTTCCAAAATCTTTTGTGTCTTCTAAATATGTTGTTTCTAAATCAAATATCTGAATATTTATATGACAAGATATTTATTTATAATAATATAGAATAATATTTTGATAAGTTGAAATGTATAATATAATACCTGTTTTTCAATAGTAACAATCTCACTGCGTATTCTAGAAATATTTTATAAAAATAAATAAACTACTCTATGATTTAATTGGTTATTTCAGCTAAATATATAGGTATATGTAATATGTAAAAGATTAAACGTTTTATATCTGAACTTGCATTACGGAGGTTATAGGTTATAGTGCAATCAATAATGTTATAAGCAACAGATCAAATTATGAATAATTGGGATTCTAAAATTTTAACATAATAATTAATAACAGTTAATAATCAATTTCTCGCTACCATTAAAATATATATAACTAAACAGCGATGTGAATCATGATATTTGAAACTTACTCCTTTCTTCTTTTCTGTATTGCTGACATAAATTACAATTTACTGGAAGAAAATTAAATACAGCGTTCTTATGATAAATGAAGACAGAATAAATTATTTTTAATAATTATAACATGGAAATAAAATAAAATGAATGAATGAATGAATTAATAAAAATTAACGGAGCAAATCAAAAAGGTGCAACTAGACAAGAGGAAAAAGC
>VKHH01007141.1:0-12436 GCA_015144975.1 Epipyxis sp. PR26KG | reverse complement strand
AGAGGGTGATGGTAAAGGGCTAATAAAATGCAAGTTTCACTGCGTGAGCCACTTGTTAGATTTTTTCCATCGCGCGCGCTGCAGCGCTAATGGTTGCCTCCACATCATCGTCAGTCAAAGCGAATGATATAAACCAGCGGCTACCTAGACCCTGGATAATGCCTTGCTCGCGTAAGCCTTGTCGGAAGCGCATTGCCTTGCCGGCATCGGCGTTTGCAGCAATTTCCGCGCTTGTCCACATCGGTTCCTTGGCAGTGAAATGAGTGCAGAAGTTTCCCGGTAGACCCAAGGTCACCAAGTCATGGCCTGTTGTTCGGGCTGCTTGCCGCAGTCCGGCTTCCAGTTTTGCCTGCATTTGGTTGCGGCGGCCGTAAAGCTCCGCTCCTCCGTTTTCCAGCATCCGGATTGTCGCGAGGCCAGCTGCAATTGACACCGGGAAAGCATTAAAGGTTCCCGCTCCGATAACTTTGTTCTGTTTGAACAAATTGAAGATATCCTTTCGGCCGGCGATGGCAGCAAGTGGCATCCCGCCTGCGATTGCCTTGCCGAAGATCGTAAGGTCCGGCGTCACGTCAACGATCGACTGCGCGCCGCCGATCGCCGTTCGGAAGCCAGTTATGATCTCGTCGAAACAAAGTAACACGCCGTATTGTCGGCAAAGGTTTTGAACGGCCTCAAGATATCCCGGCTTTGGTGACGCACCGCCACCGTTACTATTGAATACCTCCATGATAAGAACGGCGATCTTGTCGCCGTGATTTTCAAGTAAAGTCTTCAGGGCACCGATATCGTTCCAGGGTATGAGAAAGGACTCCTCAAGCGCATGTTCTGCGCGTCCCTCGGTATAAAAAGGATCATTGTCGCTGATGGCTGCATAGGGCAGGTCATTGGCTGCGGGATCGACCACGCCTCCGATAACGTTGTCCAACCAGCCATGGTAATGGCCACCAAATCTGACAAACTTCGGCTTTCCGGTAAAGGCCCGCGCCAAGCGCAATGCCATTTGAACCGCCTCTGAGCCCGACAGGTGAAACCGGACGTGTTCAGCACTGGGAACGTGCTCAACAATTTTTTCTGCTAACTCGACTTCGAGCCGACTCTGGCAAGCACCGGATTGGACGTATAGCAGTTTGTCGAGCTGGGCATGGATTACATCAAGGTACTCTCGGCAACCATGCCCCCAAATGCCTGGGCCCATGGCAATGGCGAAATCGAGCCATTCCTTGCCATCAACATCCCACACCCGCTGGCCTTGGCCAGACTCAACAAAAATCGACGGCTCGGCTAGCGCTCGAACGTTACTCTGTCGACTAGACATCACGTGGGACGCACGCTCGATCAGGCGTGCGGTCTCCGCGCTGGGTTCGAGACCACCCTTAGCAATGGTGTCTGTTGATTCCTGCATTGTCCGCCCCGATTGTTGCGCAGTGTTTAAAAACTGTAGAACAGTCTTGATGGAATTGGCAAGCGGAATGTCCAGCAGATTCGGTCGGTATAGACTTGGTTCGATCAAATATCGACCAAAGAAATCCTGTATTTGGCCTATTTGCTAAGTTGCTAGCGTCCGCGCTTGCCGAGGCCATCGTTGATGAATTCCGGCATTAAATAATATTGTTGCACAATTTTCATTAGTTTGTTACCCACCTCGTAGGCCCCGCGGCAGCTCAGTCGGAAGCTTCGAGGTATTCCAAGGGAGGGATTCTATGAAAGTTGGGACGTTCATGCTGCACGCCAGTGCAGCGACGATGGCCTTTTGCGCCATCGGGATTTCGGTGCCAGCCGATGCTCAACCAGCCAGCGACCAAGTGGAAGTAATCATTGTCACTTCCCAAAAGCGCGAGCAGATGTTGAAGGATGTGCCGGTTGCCGTGACTGCTATGACTGGCGCGGCAATTCGCGAGAACAACATCACAGATCCTCGTGACCTCTTCCATGGCATCCCAAACGTTGCGGTAAAGTCGACGGCTGCGGCTGGACAAGTCCAATTGTCATTTCGCGGCGTCAGCTATTCGACCTTCTCACCAGTCGGCGTGCAGCCCGTTATGGTGTACCAAGACGAAGTCGCTCAAAGCTCGCCACAGACAGCCGGTCTATTTATTTTCGACAATGAGCGCATCGAAGTGGTGCGCGGGCCGCAAAATACTCTCTATGGCCGCAATAGCACTGGTGGGGCAGTCAATTATATTTCTAAGCGGCCCCGGATAGGCGCCGGGACGAATGGCTACGCGGACCTTACCCTCGGCGATGCAGGCACTGCAAACTTTGAAGGGGCCGTTGGGTTCGACCTCGGCGATACTGCTGCTTTTCGATTGTCTGTGCAGTCGCTGAACAACGCTGGATATTGGAAAAACCTTAATTTCCCCGGTGATAGAGTAGGTGAAACCAGCCAGCATATGTTTCGGGCGCAAGTCGCGCTGGAGCCGCGTGACAATACAAAACTGCTCTTTAATTTGCATGGGGGTCAAAGGCGAGGCGAGCAGCGTCCCTACAAGTCTCACGGTCTGATTGATCCTGTAACCGGTGGCACCTGTACAGATATTGATCTCGACAACTTCAAGACAAAATGCGTCGATGCCGGCGGGAACGCAACCAATCCAAATACATCCGAAGTCTATGTTGGCATGCGCAACAATCGGAACAACATTGATGCTTTTGGTGGTTCGGCGCGCTTTGATCTCACCACTGACGTGTTCGACTTTCTGTCGATCACGGCGCATGAGCACAACCAGGGTGATGTCTGGGAAGACGACGATGGCATCCAGTTCGATTCCACAAACTTTTTTGTCAAATTCCGACAGAAGGCGCGGACCGATCAGTGGTCCCAAGAGTTTCGGCTGACATCGAATACCAAGCAACGGTTCCGCTGGATTACGGGTGCCTATGGATTTGTGGAGAAGGTAGATTACCAGACCGCTATCCCCATCTTAATGTTGTTCTCTGATGCAGGGAAAGCGCGACAGAACACGCGCATGATTAGCATTTTCGGGGACGCAAAGTACGACTTAACTGAAAAGTTGACGATCAATGCGGGCGCGCGCTTTCTAAATGAAAAACAGTACGGCAGGGTCAATGCGACTCACGCGGACTTCACGCTTGCACCGGGCGGTGGCTTAGATCCTGAGCAACCGGACTTGTTCCTGTACGACAACCTTGTGCGATACAAAGCACCGCCGGTCGGTGTATCCCCAACACGTCTAGGCAACGACGTAGTCAATGCGCCTTATGAAAAGTCTTGGAATATGTGGGGCGGCAAGTTCGCCGTCGAGTACAAAACGGATTTCGGTGCACTATTATATGCCTCTGTAACGCGTGGGCAAAAGGGAGGACAGTTCACCGATTCCCCCGATGCTGTGCTGCAAGGAGTATTCTTTACCCCTGTGAATCCGGAAACCATCGTCTCCTATGAGGCTGGTTTCAAGCATGAGTGGTTCAGTCGAAGGCTGCAGACGAACCTAGCGCTGTTTCATATGGACTATAAGGACCAACAGGACCAAATCAGCATCCCCACAGCGGCCGGTGGTGTCTCGGCGACGGTGGTCAATGTAGGTGATTCCAAAATCAATGGTGCTGAGTTGGAGGCACGAATAGTGCCGGGCGGGGGATGGGATATCAACCTTGGTTTGGGTTGGCTCGATACCAGAGTTACGCGCGATGCTGTTGCTGCCCGCACCGGCGGGGTAGCTTCAATCGAAGTTGGGCGTAACCTTGCAAATGCTCCGAAATTTACGGGGAATTTGGGAATTACAAAGGAATTCGATCTTGGCGGTGAGACTCGGCTCAAGGCAAACATCAATGGCAGCTATGCTTCTGCTGTCGAGCTTCGTCTGACTGACACTGCCGCAACTCGGGTATATGGCACAAATCCACCCGACCTGCTGCTAAACGCATTCTTAGCCCTAAATTTCGGACCGGATGGGGAATACCGGCTGTCGGTTTGGGGCAAAAACCTGACAGATGAGTTGGTTATCAACTACACGCAGGAATTTGGCGTTGGCTCGATTATGGGGATCCCTGGGGACCCAAGAAGGTATGGCGTTACCTTTGGAATAGACTTCTAATGGCCCGAGCCCTGTGACGCCGCAGTCTGGTGAGATTTATAATATTCGAAGGAACGTAGGCATGATGCATCTCCATCAACGTCTTAAGGCTGTCGTTGTTGGCATGATAGTCTTATCGGTCACCTTGGGAACGGCAAATGCGGCCGCGCCTGCGCCAGCCACTTTGCCGCACGAAACCAGCGTCTCCACGTCGATCCTCGATGGAATGAATATCCAGTACAGTTATATCGACGGCACACCAACTTCGTACAAAGTTAGCTTCGAGAATGGTTTGCTCGATTGGGAAGAGCGCACCTTTGATTTCTCGGATGGTGACCGTCGGGTGTACGGCCCGGTATCCGGTGTCAAGGGTTCACCCTACAAAGCCCATCAGATCAGTGAAGACGAGTACATGGTTTCTTTCATTGAAAACTCGCCGCAGGGTGATCTGGAATGGGCCAGCCTTCACATCAATCTGAAGACGCGCCGCATCTACGCCGCTTCGCTCTTCAACTACGGCCCTAACCGCGCCGGGCCGCACATTATTCATTGGGCCCCCGGCTTCATCTATTCGGTATCTGAGCGCAAATGATCAGGCAAATGATCGCACCGATCCAATAGGTCGGGTCTTAACTTTTATCGCAGGAGAGAGGCGATGAGCACCGGAACAATTCTGAATATTGCTGCAGCTTTTAGCTTTGCTTTTATGGCAAGCGCCGCGCAAGCAGCACCGCCCGAGGTACGTGGTGAGGGGGCTAGGACTGACATTTCGGTGCCCACCGCATTAATGGATGGCACCAAAATAATGTACACGTTGGTTGACGGTCAAAGCTTTGAGGTCACCTTTGAGAAGGGTGTTGTTAATTGGCGAGGCCTCGCAGGTTCTGCAAAGGGCAAATTTGGACGAAATGTTAGCTATGCCGCGCATAAGCTTGATAATGGCGTGTACCGTGTCCGCTGGAACGACGCACGCATGGACGACGATTTTGATTTCATCACGCTGCTGATCGATCTCAACAAGCAAACCGTGTTTGATTGTTCGTTGTTGAACTACGGTGACAAGAGCCCCGCCAAGCCGGAGGTGCGCTTCATTCCAGGAGTCATACACAGCGTTTCACGGTCCTGACGAAGAATTGCCCACTTCCATGATATAAAGTGTCCCATTGTCTATATTGTATTAGGTTTTGCGTAATGGCATTGATTAAGCCATAAGTTAGGTAAGTAAGAGCGCATTAATCGATCATGCGTTTCCACTATGCATTCCCTCCGCGCTCCAGAGGGGCAAGACCTGAAGCCAATCCGGTCTGATCTCCTCAGCCGCAATCTTGCCGGCCATGTGCTGTAACATACCCAGAGTGGCATTTTGATTGCAAATGCATCGGCAGCAGTGCGGTCATACCTGCCGCCGATCTTTGCTGACCGATTGCGTGGTGAAAGAGGATGGAATGAGCGGAATCGGCCGACACATACATCGGCCGTGCCAATAACAAGTCATGTCTGACCTTCGAGTGGGCGTACTTCACCCACCCATCAATTCAATCGTGAAGCCGTGACTGTCGCGGATGTATGTTGCGCGCAAGCCTTGGTTGGGGCCCGCTTTGACGCTTGGTAAATGCGGGGCTGCCGCCTCGAAACCGTATGCCGCTGCCCGCCGTACGACATCAGCGACATCATGTACCTTTAGCGCTAGGTGCGAAGCTCCTATATCGCAAGGCCGCCCACCAGCCGCAGTCGCGGACTGGGGTGACGTATACTGAAGGAGTTCCATCGTTAGTCCGGGGGCATAAACATAGATCAATTCAACATCTGCCCCCAATACGCCTGTAACCTCTTCGATCGAAGCTGCAGGCGGACGGCGCGGTTCGGTTACTTCAAACCCTAGGCAAGCGTGCATAAATGCAGCCATTGATCTGACGTCCGCGACTGTGAAACCGATATGAAGCGGCTCTATTTCCATTTCTGTCAGCCTGCCATTGTTAGCATCGCAGCAGCCACGATCTTCTCGGGATCAGGCAGCAGTGCGCGTTCAAGTGCCGGCGCATATGGCATCGGGATGTTCGGCGCAGTCACTCGCTTGATCGGAGCTCTTAAGGACGAGAAAGCTTCGTCCCCTACAACCGCTGCAATGTGGCTCGCAGCGCTGCATCTGTCCCGTGCTTCATCTGCCACCACCAGTCGCCCGGTCTTTCGCACCGAGGCGACGATCGTGTCTGTATCAAGCGGAACCAAGGTACGTGGATCAATCAGTTCGACCGAGACACCATCTTCTTTCAATGCTTTGGCGGCCCTGAGGGCGTGATTCACGCACGACCCGATTGCCACGATCGTGATGTCGGTGCCTTCCTGTAAGACCGAGGCCTTGCCATATGGCACTAAAAAATCCGTATCTTCGGAGACTTCGCCTGCTGTTGCTCCACGCACGCGTGGGAGCAGGAAGATCGTTGGATTAAAGCCGCGTAAAGCGGACTTCATCAATCCTTTCGCATCGGCCGGTGTGGCCGGCACGGCAATATTGATGCCCCCAAGGTTCATAAACATCGGATAGGGCGTGTCGGAGTGCTGCGCGCCCGTGGAAGTTCCCGCGCCAATTGCCGCTACGAAGGTTACCGGCAGGCGCGCTTGCCCGCCTGTCATGAGCCGAAGCTTTGCGGCCTGATTCGCTATTCCATCGAAACCAGTTAGCGCGAAATTGGAAAACATTAGGTGACATATTGTTGGTGTACCCGCCATCGCCGCCCCGACTGCCATGCCGGTCATGGCGGACTCTGAGATTGGTGTGTTGCGCACCCGCTCGCTGCCAAACCTAGCATGCAAGCCACGTGTGTCACCAAACATGCTGACTTCCACGTCTTCGCCGAACAAGACAATCCGTTCGTTTCGTTCCATTTCTTCGAAATAGGCCGCGTTTATGGCCTGAGTCAGTCTCATCTTAACCATGGGTTCCTCACGGACGCTGATCAACAAATACGGATGAAAGGACACGTTCCATTCCGGGGGGCTCGCTCTCATGAGCGAACTGGAGAGCATCCTGCACCTCCGCTGCGACATTGGCTTCCAGAGCTTCGATGTCGGTAGCCGTTAAGGCTGAAAGCTCGACAAGTCGTTGCGCTAGGCGCGGGATTGGATCACGGGTCCGCCACTGGTCGATTTCGTCTTCACTGCGATAGGGTGCCTGAAGGAACCCGTCCTCTGCTTCCAAATGCCCCCTCAAGCGATAGGTCTTGGCCTCAATGAAACTGGGTCCTTCGCCTTTTCTTGCGCGGTCGATCGCGACCGCTGCGACGGCCCAGACGGCTTCTAGGTCATTGCCGTCAATAACTTCAGTGGGCATGCCAAAAGCTCGTGCGCGGTCGGCTATCACACCCGCATTCACCGTGGCGGATGCTGAAAACTCCGAATAACCATTATACTCACATATTAGGAGTAGCGGGAGCTTCCATAGGACCGCGATGTTCATGACTTCGGACAGAATCCCTTGGCTTGAGGCACCGTCGCCAAAAAAGGCGACAGCGACCTGACCTTGCCCCGCGACCTGTGCGGAAAGCGCAGCACCCGCTGCTAGGCCGATCCCACCACCGACAATGCCGTTCGCGCCGATCATGCCCTTGGATAGATCGGTGACGTGCATGGAGCCGCCCAATCCGCCGCATGCTCCTGAAGATTTCCCATGAACCTCAGCGATTAAGGACCTTGCTGAACCACCCTTGGCGAGAAAATGCCCGTGGCCACGATGGGTGCTGCCAACATAGTCATCATCGGATAGATGGTCGCAAACTGCCACGGCAATGGCTTCTTGACCCGCGCACAAATGGACATTGCCGGGCAACTCACCAGAGCGGGAGTCTGCCCCCAGTTGTTCTTCGGTGCGACGGATAAGCAGCATGCGTTCGAGCATGGCTTTTAGGCGCTCTGGCCCTGGCGTAAAATTGTGATGGAGATCTGGCTGGCTCATAGTCTTTCCGGGGTTCTGCCACACTTGCAGGCACACTGACCGGAATTCTATTTTTGTGCAACAATTATTACCTGTTATTTTCTAAAAATGCAGAAAAAGCCGGACTCAAGTTGCGCCTCTCGCTGCATTATTCGATATTTTGTTGCACATATCATTCGTCGTTGCCATTCAAATCAAGCCAAATTTCGCGACATTCTTTGCGAACGGATTCGACGTGCAGCCGCATGAGAAGTTCGCTGCGTGTTTTGTCGCCAATGGCTAGAGCCTCAAACAGTTGTTCGTGTTGCTCAACCGAGCCAGCATTTTCTGTTGCTCTGCCATGCTTGAGGTAGAGGCTTTGTGTAAAGTTTTCGACCCGCGACGCAATCTCGAGCAATATTGGACTACCACCAGCTTGATGAATCAACCGATGGAATTGGATGTTAAGTTCGAGGAACCGTTGGTCATCATCCGGATGTGTTGAGATAAGTTGCTTTTGAAGGTCGAGGATCGATTTCAACTCCGAGAGTTTTTCAGGAGTTATCCGTAAAGCGGCAAGCCCTGCGAGATAGCTTTCCAGAAAGGCAAGGAAGTCGAAGATCTCCTCAGCGTGGATTTCGTCAACATCTGCAACATAACTGCGCTTGTTGGCACCGATTGTAACAAACCCTTCATCTGCTAGTCTGCGAATGGCCTGTCTTACCGGCGTACGGCTGGTCTCGCAAAGTTCACTTAGTTCTTCTTCCCGCAAGTGAGAGCCGGGCGGGAAAGTGCCGCTTAAAATGGCTTTCCGGATCGTTTGATATGTACGCAGCTTGGCGGTTGGCAAAACAGTCATCCCTGAAGTGTGATCTCACCTACCATCCACTAAGTCATTTGCACAATTGGTCAACATCTTCAGAGGCGGACAACGATACTCTTCGTCTGTGTCAGTTCCTCGATACCCTGCCGTCCAGCTTCCCGGCCCCAACCCGATTGTCGATAGCCCCCGGTAGGCATCGCCTCGTCAAGCATGGCGTAGCAATTTATCCAAACTGAGCCAGCGCGAATTTCTGCTGCAGCACGATGGGCTATCGATAGGCTGGAAGTGAACACCCCAGATGCAAGCCCGTATGGCGTGTCATTAGCAAGTGCGATCGCTTCTTCAAGCGTATCAAATGGCATTATGCACAGAACGGGCCCAAAGATCTCTTCTCGCACAATGGATGCGCGGCAAGACTGAGGTACGATCACAGTGGGTTCGACAAAATACCCACCGCGAGCCAGCCGATTGCCGCCGGTAACAATCCGGTCCCCGCTTGCTCGAGCAGCTTCGATGTGCCCCATGACGCTGCCAAGCTGGCGTGCTGAAACAAGTGGCCCAAGCTCCGTTTCAGACTCTAGTCCATGACCAAGTTTCATAGAAGCCGCAATTCGAGCAACACCCTCGACGACGTCTTCAAATATGCCGCGCTGGACATAGACTCGAGTCCCGGCGAAGCAAATCTGGCCCGAATTCATGAAAACGGCTTCTGCAAGTGCTGGAATGGTAGCTTCAAGATCGGCATCGTCGAAGACGAGTATCGGCGATTTCCCGCCAAGTTCGAGACCAACGCGCTTGAGATTTCCGAGTGCCAGGCGTGCGACTTCCTTTCCGGTCGCGGTCGATCCTGTGAATGAGATCATGTCGACATCCTGGTGGGCGGCCAGATGGGCACCAGCGACTGCGCCCGTGCCTGGTACAATGTTTACAACTCCATCTGGGAAGTCAGCCTCGGCCATGAGCTCCCCCAAACGAAGAGCAGACACTGGCGTGAGTTCTGATGGTTTGAGTACTACAGTATTGCCAGCTGCTAAGGCTGGACCGATCTTCGCGAGCGCCATCAAAGTAGGCACATTCCAAGGCGAGATGGCGCCGATTACCCCTAATGGCTCGCGCAGCATATAGGCATGGTGCGCTGGGCCAAACGCTCCTGGCGGCCGGGTGTCCGGCATTGAGATCGCTGTCGTTGAGCCTTCAATCTTGGTGCACCAGCCCGCGTAATATCGAAGCGCCTCTGCGGGTCCGATGCCGCTTAGGAATTCCGCCAAGCCTAACGGCATTCCCTGATTCAAGGTGTCTAGATAGGCGAGCTCTCCCGCATTTTCTTCGACTAAGTCCGCTAGCCGCCAAAGGCGCTTGGCGCGATCTGCAGGAGGCATGCGCCGCCAGTTTGGGGAATCAAAGGCGCTCCTGGCTGCAGCAACCGCTAGGTCGACATCTGCTTCCGCGGCTAGAGCGGCCGAACCAATGACTTGCTCAGTTGCCGGATCGATCAGTTCTTGCGTACCGCCGTTACCTTCGCGCCATTGTCCGCCAATAAGGAGAGGGCGAGACTTTTCAAGGTAGATTCGTGCCTTGTTTTCGGGCGACATGTTGTAACTCAATGCATAAACTTAGCATTTTATGTGGACCATTTTATCTCGTCCGTCAACCATGCTCGAAGCAGAGGATTGGTGCAGTTTCCTTTTAAATAAGTACTATCTGGATATAGAAGACCGTGTGGTGTTGAATAAGTATCACTTAACTTCCTTCAATTTTGTTGTACAAAAATAAGGGTGCTTGCTTGACCAATCCCGATGCCTCGCTTAGCCAAACTGGAGGGCCGATAAAGATGGAAGCCAAAGGAGTGAGCGGATAATGGACCGACTAAAAGCCGAATTTAATCCGTCTTCACCCCGCGCCGTAGCCGCTGGTGTCTACATGGGCGTGATGGGAGCCGAAGTTTTCATCGTGCAGCCGGGCTTCGTACAGGGTCTGGTAGAGCATATGAGGTTCTCGGAAGCGGAGGCAGGACTTATCGCTTCGATAGAAATGGCGGGCTTTGCCGCAATGACAATTCTGCTCATTTATCTTACGCGACAGCTTAACTGGCGGCACATGCTTTCCGCTTGCATTGCCCTGACAATAGTCGGCCAGTTTGGGTCCATGCTAACAGGCGAGCTAACCTCATTTGCGGCTATGCGTTTCATTGCCGGCCTTGGTTGCGGCGGCATCGTTTCTATCGGCTTCGCGGCAATTGGTCTTACTGATAAGCCGGATAGGAACTTCGGCATTCTTGTCGCATTCTCAGGTGTCTATGGGGCCATCGTACTTGGGTTTATGCCTACCCTTTATGGGTATGCGGGGATGCAAGGCCTTCTACTCTTCTTCGCAGCATTCGCTGCGCTTGGCTTTCCTTTGGTAGGATGGCTTCCGACTTCAGGCGGTGTCGTGCGGGCCGACATTCATGCAAGATCTCCGCTTCCTTTAGGGCTAACCTTTTCTGCACTTGGTGCCATGTTTGCGTACTTTTTGGCGCAAGGGGTAATCTGGACATACCTTTTCCGGATTGCGATTGACGGCGGGCTTACCGAGCCGCAGGCAGCATTTGGTCTAACGATCGCGCAATTCGCGGGCATTTTGGGTGCCTTGATCCCGACCATCGTCGGGGCGCGCTTCGGGCGGACGGTCATGCTGGCAATAGCCATTTCGGCTGGCGTTGTTCCGCTACTTTACTTCCTCTTCGGCACGATCACCGCGCTCAGCTACGCGATTGCGGTGTGTGTCTACAATTTTGGTTTCAATAAGACGCATCCTTATCTCCTCGCAACAATGGCCTCTTTTGACGCATCGGGACGGGTTGTAACTTATGCTGTTGCTTTGCAGACACTTGGCCTTGCAGTTGGTCCGGCAGTCGGGGCTTGGCTTCTTGGCGGGAGCACCTTCACCAGCGTTCATTGGTTTGGAATCGCGGCCTTTGCGGCTTCCTTTGTTCTGATCCTGTTTCCGGCGCGTCATCAGTCGGCGCAGACGCGAGCGGCGGCCAGCTAAAGCATCATTGTGTCAGATAAGGCGATGATCTGTCATTTTTGTTGCACATATTTGGTGGGATGCGCCCATGGGATACCTTGAGCGCTCGACAGTTTTGGATGCCTTTGTGCCAATTTTGAGCAATAAATGGGATTTATATCACAGATCTGTGTCCAAAAGTCTCTCGCCCCATGCTGCCCTATGAGCCAAGGTTCATTTTTTTGTTGCACACTTTTTGATGTTACGATAATCGTGACGAAACCCGACAAACGGGTATTGGGGAGAAAAATATGTCATCTGCGTTTGGTCGATCCTTACTGGCCGCAGCGTCGCTTGCAGCTTTCGTGACACCGGCTTCAGCCCAGGAAGTTCCCCCTGCGGCGGATGACAACTCCGGGGGAGTCGAGGTCGTTATTGTTACCGCTCAAAAGCGCTCTCAAAACCTTCAGGATGTGCCAGTCGCCATTACCGCGTTTAATGCAAATACGATCAATCGACTTGGGCTCAGTTCGTCTGAAGATCTCGCAGCCTTTACGCCCAGCCTAAACTATCAACCCGCAGGCGGCATCGGTTCAAGTATCGGTATTCGTGGCATCCAAGATCAGAACTTCCCCTTTATTCCGGTGGGTTGCGTGGCGGTAGTAGTGGACAGTGTGG
>VKHH01007140.1:0-12481 GCA_015144975.1 Epipyxis sp. PR26KG | reverse complement strand
TTAGTTATCTTAAACACTTGGAAAGAAAGTTTTCGTTCACTTAGGTAGTTTAATCCCCGACCTGGTATCTGTGTTTGTGTGATACGGAAAATTTCTCTAGTTTTTCCAACAAACAGCAGCAGCAACAAAAACATTTTTACCGGTTACCGCCGGTTACCGGTTCAAAAAATTCCATCCCCCCTCTAATTAACTATATACCTAAATCCATTTGATAATAATGCTATAATTCTCTGTAATTGTTCATTTAAGTTAAATAAAATTAGAATTCTAAAAATGAATGAATGAATGAATTTTTTAGTGAAGAAAATTATTAAAATCTATCACATTTCACTGAATAAACCCATCGAAATAGACCAAATCAAACCGCTGAAATTATGAATCACAATATTTCTTTGTCATATTTCTCTGTGGTGTTGTTGACATTATTTATTGTTGTAGCTTACTGTAACCAATTGCCAAAAGTATCATTAAAGCAAATATCTGAGAAAAAGCGAATATTTACAGAAAAAAATTCTAACCGACAGTTATTATTTCATGGGGTAAATGCAATTGTTAAAGGTATTACATATTACATCACCTTAATGTGTTATGTACTAATGTGCTATAGCATTTTGTGATGGTTGTAAACTACTTTTCTATCAGGTGAGCCTTGGATTCCGACTTACCAATATTTTGACGTTGACATATCACTATCAAAAGAAGATCACATCACGCTAGCAGATCTAGGTGTCAATGTGTATAGACTCGGAACTATGTGGCCAGGTCTGATCATAAGTATCTCATCGTTGAGATCACAATTTTGAGTATTGTTTTTGTAAAATATTGTTTTAGGAGTGGAACCTGAACGGGATAATTACAACGTGACTTAGCTGAATCAATTAAAATCAATAGTTGGTGAAGCAGCAAGTTACGGTATATACACACTTTTAGACATGCATCAAGATGTTTTAAGTGAAAAATTCTGTGGCGAAGGTAAATTATTTTTTCCTTAGTGACTACTCTTCTAGAGTTTATACGATTTTATTTTAAATTTGCATTTAAATATGAATATTTTATTGAATGGATGTATTGATTTGGTTTAGGAATACCAAGATGGGCTGCTGATGTAACAATTGATCACATATCACAACAATTTCCTGTGCCATTAGAATCCACTCCTTACAAGACTCGTGCAGATGATGGATTTCCTACTCGCCAAGATTGCGCAAAGCATGAGTGGGCATCTTACTATAATACTAGAGCTGCTTCATCAGCATTTGAAAATTTATATACAAATGAAGACATTCTGAGTAAATGGGGTCAGTTCTGGTCTAAAGTAGCGAGTCAATTTAATAATGAAGATAATGATAATAATAATATTCTTGGTTATGAGTTAATCAATGAGCCTTTTGCAGGAGATATCTTTTCGAATCCAAAATTATATTTGCCATCTTATGCAGATTCCCATCGCTTGCTACCTGCCTATGATTCATTAGTCGATTCTATTCGATTGGTTGACCAAGAAACGTTAGTGCTCTTTGCTGCTGTCACTTGGGATGATGTTGTCCCAGTTGGATTCTCTCGACCCCCCGGTGGAATGAATGAATCATATCGCTCTGTTTTAGCATATCATTATTATGAACCACCCCAATATAATATGAAAGTTTATTTCGACCAAAGAAATCGTGATTTGAATAGGTTGGAAGTAGGTGGCATGTTGACCGAGTTTGAGAGACCACAAGCGAATGAAAATAAAAACGACCCTTTTTACAGCACTGCTGATATGGCAGATCATCATCTATTAAGCTGGACTATGTGGGAATATAAATCATTTTGCAAAGAAACAAATGAAACAATTCATTCAAATTCTCAATCAGCTGCTTTTGGATCATGCAAGACAGGTTATGGAGAACAGCTTATTTGGGATGAATATGGTAATCAAAACATGGTCGCAAGTAAAAAACTCGCTCGAAGTTATGCACAGAAGACTAGTGGGATAATAACACATATGTCATTCAACACTTCCTCGTCAGACTTCTCGTTGGAGTTCATGATTGATGTGAATATTATGAGCAAATATCCTACAGAAATATTTGTTCATCAAAGCTTACATTATCCAAATGGAATGCAAATCAAAATCGAGTCAAAAATCCCTTCTTTTCAAAAGTTCAAATGGGAGTTTTTATCAACTAATATTATTGGGATTTCACTTGTTATGCCCATAACAGTTAATAATAATGATATTATTCAAATCTCTATTAAAAATAATTCTTAATAATGATCCTCAAGAGGGGATGCAGAAAGTTTGCATCTTTTCGCTTAAAAATTATCATATTTCACATTAATTATTTTGAATGTTATCTGACTGATTGGTGGTATCGTTTGACTATTCTGCTGATATTCAATATCATTTTTGCTTTTTTTTATTATCCATTTTTATTATTATTATGTTAATTTTTTTGAGACCATCTTAATCATCAAATAGTATTTTAATCATGTCACAATTACTCATGTCAGCTCCTCAGATAATTAGCAGGTGGTTTGAACTTAAATCAACTATGAAGATTATGACTAGAAGGACACTATTATTATCATAAAACAATAATAAAATATCCGTCTTTGTTATCATAGCAGCTTCACTGTGAAAATATCAATAATGATGTGATGAGGGGCCATTTCAAAGATTTATTAACTTGATTAACTTTATGATGTCTACTGAAAAATGAATGAATCGTTAAGTATTATCCTTAACTTAGCTTCCTGGCATCTAATGCAAAAGATGATACCTAATACGATACATGATATGTGATACTGATATATACACATTTCAAAGCATAGCATGTGGATTCATTAGTTACTTTGAATACTTGATACTATCAACTCACACCAAAACACCAAAATAATGATTGTCACTTCGAGTTTGATTCGTGTCAAATTCTGAAAAAAATCTAAAAACTATTATTTACACGATTAATTTATAAACATATTGATCACATCTTATCAGAAAAGAGTCAATAATAATATGATGTGAAAAGCATTATTATCATCCATTATTTTTGTTAGTTGACCATTTCAAGTTGCCCACAGCTGATCGTGCAGACAAAGAAATATCTTGAGTGAGATTTCTCATCGACGAAGAAGCTAAACTGATTGAAGCGACAGCAGCAGATGCAGCATAACCTGCAGCTCCACCGCCACTTTGCTCTTTGTTCAATCCGCTTTGACTAAAGTTATTCCCAGAGTTGAAACTGTTGTTATTATTCGAGGAAGTAGCGGTCGTAACGGCTACTCCGATCGTGGTAGCTGTCTTATTTAACATTTTCCCAGCAGCAGACAATCCGAGCATTTCCAAAATGACTTGTTGATCAGTTCTCTTCGTCCCCTTGAGCGTCATGAGCATCTGCAAATCTGCTGGTGATCCTTCAGGCCACATAAGTCGAAACCGCTCCACCAGCATATCCTCTGATGTCGCGACAAGTTTCAAAATCATTTCCACATGCGCGATCTTCGAATTGACCAGCTTCAAATACATGGCTGAAGGAGTATAATTCGATTTAACTTCATTGCCTAACTGGTGTAATTGCAACATCATCGTTTTTATATTATATGTATCGAGAAGGAGCTGTTGAGTCGCTTCTTCAGTGATTCGCTTTTGCTTCAAAATTATGTCCAAATATCTAAAAAAAACAGACGTTTATAATATTATAATACTATCATTCACATTATATTATGAAACATAGCAGCTTATAATTCAAAATTTCATCCATAAACCAAATATCGGGTTTGAGATGTAACTAAAAGCTTACGAAATTGTCCAATAAATAAAAATCTCAAAATTACAGAAAGTTTCTGTGAACAAAGTGTGAAAAACACACCAAAACAAATTCTACCTGATGAGATAGGAGACATCCGACATCACAAAATATTTATAAAATATAATAATTTCTTACTTTTGCAAAACTTCAGAAGCTAATTTCGTACAAAAATTATTAAAATAAGAAGTTGAAAGTGTCTCTTTAATTTTTGGCATCATTTCCGCCAAAACAGCATGTGCCATGTGTAGATAAGGGCTTTCTTCGCCAACTTGTGTTGATCCACCCCAATTGATCGATTGCATTGTTCTGAAAGCAGGGTCAAGTCGATCCATAACACCAGACACCAAAACTTTCAAACAAAAAGCAACCAAATCCAAAAATGCTTCAGTTTCAGAATTAAAATCGACTTTATCGGCAAACGTTGTCGACATTTTCTGAATGACCATTTGCTCTAATTGTGGTACAACATCAGCACAATACTCTCCTGTGTTCACTATGTAGCATATACCTACCTCCCCGCCGGGAGGGATCTTGTATACCGGGGGGTTACCCGACCCTTGTGGACATCTGTTTCTTAATAACTCGACATACTGTTGCATACACGCCTTGAACTCTTTTGATAATGATAAAAAAGTCTGACCAGTCGTTAGAGCAGTGCATCGTTTTATGGAATTCTTGATGAATACAAACATACTCGACGAAGAGCCATACACATTCCCAAAGTTTGTTTTCGCTGAGGATCCATAACCGCCTCCACTCATACCAACACCTTCGCTGGTAGTATCCTCCTCTTGACTTAATCGAGTCAATAATTCCTCAAGATTTTGTCGTTCAAGTAACACATAAGGACCTAAAAACTTATCAAATACACCACTGATACCACCCACGATAGAGGCATGTGCAAGAGCTAAGAAGCCACTCTCAGTCTCATCCTCCTCATTGATGGCATTGTGATCAGTCGGGACATACATTAGCTTGTCATCTTTTTTCAATTTTTGATGTGTTGCAGCTTCCATAATTTTTAATTTTTCTTTTGCTTCTTCACTTTCTTTACAACTACGAATGAGTTCACCAACGTTAAACTTTTCATTCATTTCAACTTCAAATCGCAATGCTGATTGCAATGCTTTCAGAAGGGTATGGACATCGGTACTGTCACGACTGTCAAGGTCAGTCAACATCGTTATCAGATGAATCTTAGTACGCTCCACGAACTCTAAACAAAAGCGAAGCTGTACACGCCAATGAGCAGGAAATACTGTACTAAACTTAGAATCCAACCATTTTAATTGACGTTTGAACCATGCCCATCTGCGATCTACTTGCTCAATCGGAAAGTGTTGCTTGCCCATGCTGAATAAGTTTTCATAACTAACTAATTGCATCCGAACAAACTCTTCTAATAATTCTTTTCTGACTTTCCCGCCGAGTGCATCAACTACAAGACATGAATCAGCTAAAGACTTTAAACCGCCCCCTGGTAAGTCACTTATGACATCAATATCAGCAACATTTTCAACCAACTATTAATTGAAAATAAAGAATAAAGAAATGATGTAAGGATTAATAATGAATTGTTACCTGTGCTAATCCTTTGAAAGATTTGTTCACTTCAACTGTTAGGTCTTTTCGTATGTTTTCAACTCTTTTTTGCATGTCTGAAATCATAGTTATATGACTATACTTCTCAAAATGAAGCATAAATTGTTTCACAGCGTCTAATAAATTAGCAACTTCCTTATATTGATAACTCTTTGCCAGGTCCTCAAGCTGGTCGACTGCATTGATAAGCATTTGTAAGCGGTTAAGAGCTGTAATCGATGTTTGCAAATGATTTTTGGCATAATCTAACTTTTTTATATCAGCACAAATTTCTTGTACCATAGTCTCTGACTGAGACGCTTTCAATTTAATATCATGAATTTTTCCAAATAGTTCTTCAATGGAATGCTTCGCTTCTTCAATATCCTAAAATACGAATTGAGATTTAATTTTTAGTATAATTCGATACTTTGAGTCGTTAACAAGCTATAATTCTTCAACAATTGCACAAACAAAATATTCATAAGTTCAAATATGTCGAGAAATTTCAACATAATTACGGTTATATTATCAAAATAAAAAATATTATTTCAATATTACCTTTGATGCTTGATTTCCAACAACACTTTGAGTTTGAACAGCTTTTGAAATCTCCTAAATAAACAATTAATGCTATTAGAAAATACTAACCTTAAAATTTGTTTGTTCTTCAAAATAATTAACAATATCACAATATTACAATACAATAATATAAAGTTCCATTTGTACTTGGTGTTAATATAAATCGTTTTTATTTTCAAGTAGCTTTAAGATCATTCATTGATTGCAAAGAAATTGATAGAATTCACCAAATTGGAATCTACTTCGTTTTGCTGATTATTACATCAGCATGCAATGTAATAAAACTAGCTAATCGAGAGATTCTGATCCGATGATTTTATCTAACTTTAACAATGGAAACTATGATTATTTGAAAATTAAAAATTAAAACAAAAACTATGTAATACAACCCCAAGTAGTAACGCAACTTATTATTATGACGTAGTTATTTACGAAAATATTGGCTAGGGTATTTGTTTGATCATATTCATATTCTTTTGTGAAAGTTACAGAATTTGATATTATGATTATAGATTTATATATAACCTTACTTCATCTAACGCTGATATTTGTGAACCAATACCAACGATAAAAGTATCCAAATCATCCAACGAAGCCTCTATATAAAAGTACATTAGTATATAAACAATTATAGTACTGTATATTATATCTTAACAGCATATAATAAGTTACGTAATGAAATTAAAATGATATTTCAAGTTTAAAATTAATATGCAATTAATTTGAACTTATGGGGCAATTACCTGTTGGAAATTTTTGATTTATATACTGAATAGGGTCGAAATCATCAGAATCCAATGGATCTTCCATTGAGGATATAACGATATAACTGATATAAAAAGATAACTTATAACTTTTTATTAAAATAAAAAACTGTAAAAAACAGATCAAATCGCTGTACAATTACGAATAAGTTAATATGAGCAATTGATGATAATTTTTAAGCTACAGGTGGATATCTAGGATATTGCAATATTGAATTAAATATTTTATCATAAGTTATATAAAATGAATCGTCTTGTCGTCTTAAATGTCTAAATAAACTAAATAACTTATTACTTACTGCTGGTACCGGTACAGCAGTATCCCCCCCACCACAAAAGTTACACCGGTAATAATATATCCAGATATATATATATATATATATATATATATAAAATAATTAATTATGACAATGCAAGCAGAAATTATCATGGAAATTTAAGAAGGCTCAAATCGATGAACGAGGGGACAGCTAAGGTATCCTTATCCGATATATCCTGGAGAATATCTCTTAATGCAGATAAATATAAGTATACAATACACATCTATAGCTTTGAATGAATGAATGAATGAATTAATAAAAATTAAATATAGCAATTTGCTCATTAATTTATTAATTCATTAATTCATTTATTCTCATTTATTCGTATCCCAGTATCTTTTTTATTCTTTTATTTTATATCATCCACAAACCGATACTTGAATTCTTGAATTCTTGAAGTATTACAGTACTGCACAGTAATAAGAGATACATAAGAGCTTATAAGTTATACATGATTTCTGCCAGCAATTGTACATTGCCACGATGCTACATTACTACATACTACATACTGTATACTGTAATTCTGTAATTTAATAAATAACTTACAATGGATGAAAAAATATGATAATACTAGTAGAAAGTTTGATATTGTTTTTATTAATTATTTGGATTTTGGAGTTATCTTGCGTGAATTCAATTCGCAGTGCAGGTGAGGATATCATTTTGATATTGAAAATTTAATATATTTATTGTTATCTTATAAAAATATTTTATTAATTTAGAGAACTCAACACCCAAATCATTTATCTATGATAAAATCACTGAGCCTGAGCTACCTTTACATCAGTTTAATGTATTGTATGATTTGTACAACTCAACGAATGGACAATTTTGGCATTGGCGTGGCATTTCACATGGTGAGCATTGGAATTTCACATCTATTAATGGGCTTCGTCCGAATCCTTGCATTAAAAAATGGCAAGGTATAGCTTGCAATGATGCTCTCAATAGCATCACGTCAATATCTTTAAGTAGCTATAATTTGTCTGGGACTATTCCATGTTCCATTTCAAATTTAACTGATTTAAATACAATAATATTGTCTGATAATGACATTGTGAAAAATATACCAGTTGAAATCACATATTTGAAAAATCTTGAGTTGGTTGATTTGCAGTCAAATCACTTAACAGGAACACTTCCAATCGAGCTCTATAATGTTACAACCCTCAAGAATTTAACTCTTGATGTGAATAATCTAAGTGGAACCATCTCTCGCAATATTGGAAACTTGACTAATCTTTTGTATTTGTGTCTACAATACAATAAGTTTGATGGAACAATTCCAAATGAAATGCAAAGTATGGCTAGTTTGCAACAATTCTGTGGAAATAATAATCGATTTGTTGGAACTATCCCTCCTCTGATTGGTAACATAAGTGGTATGACATTTTTAACGTTAGAATACAATTCTTTGACTGGATCTATATCTCCTAGTATTGGCCAAATGACTAGTTTATTCAGCTTAAATCTTGGTCATAATAAGTTAGATGGATCAATCCCGGAGGAGATAGGAGGGTTACAATCAATTAGAAATCTGGATTTGGGTTACAATTCATTAATTGGACAGATTCCATCTAGCATAGGTCAATTAAGTCATTTAAATCATCTAAGTTTACAATATAATTCATTACAAGGAATGATACCAACCGAGTTTTGGAATTTATCGAATTTAATCGATTTAACTCTTAATTATAATATGTTCACTGGTACTATCTCCTCACAAATAAGTGCTTTTACGAAGTTAGCAACTTTATACTTAAATAATAATTATTTTTCAAGGCATCTGCCGAATAATCTGCCAACCATACGAGAATTCATTGCAAATAATAACTTGTTTTCTGGAACAATACCGTATTCTATTGGTGGTTTAGGTTTATATAAGCTCAATCTTGATTATAATTTCTTCACAGGACCCTTACCTGACAGTATATATGAGGCTGCAGTGAATTTAATAGAGCTGACAATTCAATTTAATTATTTGAATGGAACTATTTCACAAAAAATCGATCAATTACAAGCAATTGTCGGATTGATTATTAATAATAATCATTTCTCTGGTTTTATTCCATCTAACATTTGGAGATTACCTCATATCGAACAAATCGCATTTGATTATAATAAATTTAAAGGGAAAATTCCTCTTATTCCTGATGACATAAATAATCCGGTGCCAGTATTGGTGCAACTCACAATGGCAAATAATCATCTCGATGGGACATTACCTTCCAACTTCTTCAAAATCCCGAGACTTGAAACTCTGAATCTAACTGCTTGTAGGTTCACTGGATCTATACCATATCAATACGGATCATTTCCAAATCTACAATTTTTGTATCTTTCTAATAATAATCTTAATGGAACAATTCCTGAGCAATTATATCACATCACTCGATTAGAACAATTATTCCTTAGCAAGAACAATCTAAGTGGTAGTATCTCACCTTCAATTGGCCAATTGGAAAAACTTGAATATCTAATATTGAATGGAAATCGCCTCACTGGAACAATCCCTCCACAAATCGGAAGCTTATCAAATTTGTTAGAATTATCATTACAATTCAATTCTTTGACTGGTAGCATACCAGATGAAATAGGGAATCTTGTCAATTTGCCCGACTTGTTATTGAATAATAATAATTTGAATGGAACTGTTCCAAGTTCAATGGCTCAAATGACAAGTTTACAATACATTTTCCTGAAATACAATCGATTAAAATCAATTAATGTTGATTTCAGCAAAATGTATAATTTGATTTATATTGATTTTGATACGAATCTGATCACAGGCACTATTCCCTCTTCAATCAGTCAATGCGTGTCATTGCAATATGTGAATTTCTCATATAATTTATTAACAGGTCAAATACCAGATAATATTGGGAATCTTCAAAACTTGACAACTCTTGACTTCTCATTCAACTCATTGGTTGGAACGATTCCAACTGGTTTCAACAAATTAAAATCATTACAAATATTATTTTTACAAGGAAATAACTTTCATGGTGAAATGGATGACCTCATAAATGCAACAAATCAACACTTCATACAACATATTGATATAAGTTTGAATCAATTCACAGGTGACATATCTGTTGAGCCGTTTCTCATAAAATCATTACGTACATTCTCCGGGGGTCATAATTGTTTCCATGGAACCATTCCTGAAGAGATTTGTTATGCGACTAGTCTGCAAGTTTTGTCACTAAATGGATTAACTACATCATCAGATTGCCAAATTCTGTTCATTCCAAAAGTTTTGAATACTTATTTTTTGAGAAATGATGCAGTGTCTGGTAGCATCCCATTATGTATTTACAGTATGCCTAATCTAACTACTATGCACTTGTCAGGGAATAATCTATTCGCATCAATACCTGAAAATATAACCTTAGGGAATAATCTGCAAAATGTTATCTTATCACATAATCGATTATATGGAACGATTCCAAGCATTATACAGCATAGACCTTGGCTGAATATGGACTTATCGTTCAACCGTTTCACTGGTATCTTATCACCTGATTATGCTGATGTTTCACCATATTCTGCTGTTGTGTTACAAGTGAATCGTCTGGCAGGGTTTATACCTGCATCAATCATTAAAGCTCATAATGTGAGTGTATTGCGAGGAAATATTTTTGAATGTGATTTCGATGATAAAAGTCAACTACCAAAGAATGATTACGATTTCCATCGATACTCTTGTGGTTCGAATTCAGTCTATGTCTCAATTATAGTATTTTGGTCAGTTTTCATTTCAGTTGCAACAGCTTGTTGTGTATTAATATATTATTTTTTAAGTAAACAAAATAAATTGTTTATTATAAGAAATTCTTCAGTTAATATTACATCAATTTGGTTGAAATGGATGTCAGTTTTCAGTTCAGAATATAATGATAACTTAAATTCAAATGTTTGGAATGAGATTCACACGTATTGTAAAGGATATCGCGAGTGTATTATTGCTTTGAGATCCATCATATTCGTGATTCTCTGTTTTGTTATTATCATCTTAGTGCCCGTGTATGGAATATTAGCAGTATTTTATGGTAGTTATCAATTAAAAAATGCATGGACATATTCAGGTGGATTCTTGACTGGAATGGTTCCAGCACTAATACTATTTTTTGTATTTCTTATTCTCATTGGAATTATGTTATTTTTTGTGAATAAATATCATATTATTATCCAATCAAATTTGGCAAAAATGATGATTCAACGTAATCAAAGTGAACCGATGGAGCGTGAGGAACAATTAAGTATAATCTCAATAATATCATCTGCAATAGCTTCTCCAAACAAAAAAGAGTATTTTAGTATCACAATTCGAGTCATTTTTAATTTTATTATTATTGCCACTGCTAACGTAGGGTTTGTGTACTCTAGCATATTCTTGACAACATTCGATGAAGTGATTTTCGGAATATTTTTGGCTTTATTTAAATTGATATGGAAAGCAATTATATTAAATATATTATTTCGGAATGAGAAAATTCTGATAAAAATGTTGATTATTATTGTCAATAATATTTTGATTCCTTGTTTGGCATCAGCTATCATAAAAATTGACTGTTTTTATAATATTTTCTTCGAACCAAATCCTGTTTCTTCATCTTATCAGTTTCAACAATGTAGCGACTTTACATTAGTATTGACAAGCGATGGACTCGTTGGCAACATAACAACTACTACGCTATGCACTCAAACTGAAACACTCACCCATGCCTTGTCCTTCATTCCTCCTTTCACATACTCCTACCAATGCAGTTCATCGGTTATGATCAACTATGCTTATGTGTATGTGTATATGTTAGCAGTTGGTGGTATTCTCTCACCTATTATACTCTTTTTATGTCATCATTTTCATATGATTATTATGAAGAAACAGAATCGAGATTATTATAAGCCATTATTAAGAATATTCAGAGCAATCTTACCTCATATACTATTACCTATACCAGTGATCAGAGAGATTTATTCACAGAAAAACCTGACAAATAAGCTTCATAAGATGTCTGAGAGTGAAATTAATAATAATATAAGTAATAACAATAATAATGATAATAATAAATATAATGGTATTACTATTAGCAAAAACGATCGTACTCGATTGTTTTTATTTGACAGTGATGTGTTTGTAGTGAATATTGTCAATCAGTTGGCTGTGATGGCGACCTTTGGTGTGATATTTCCTCCTATTGCTGTGATTGGTTGCATCACAATATGCATTGAATCAATATTATTGCAAATTATAGTTGGTCGATACTTGAAAAATGCTGCGAAAGAAGATGAAATTATCAAATCAAAAACAAAAAAGAATGACCTCATAAGTAGTGCTGATAATAATAATAATAATAATGATAATAATAATAACAATAACAATAATAATAATAATAATAATAATAATAATAATAATAATAATAATAATAATAATAAT
>VKHH01007139.1:0-12482 GCA_015144975.1 Epipyxis sp. PR26KG | reverse complement strand
TCCTAAGCATTAAGAAACTAAATTGGTTAGTAATAATACAGGATACCACTGTAGTTTAATTTAGTTTACCTTAACAATTGACAGCCAACACAATGCCAAATATTAAAATAGATAGTGGAGTTAGTAGAAGATTTAAAGGATATACACAACATAAATCGCATTTTACAGACGGAGAAAAAGTTAAGGTAGATGAAAGTAAACATATATATTTAAAGAATGAAAAACTGATTGACCAATTGAAAGAAAAAATTACTGGATGCTTGGTTTGATATATTATGTAAAAAATGTAATGATTGGATTAAAGGTGAAAAATTAAAATACAATGAAAATTTTGAAGAAACTAAAGACACAGTGATCAACAGTAATGATGTTATAAAAGATTTTATTGACGAAACATTTATAATAACAAATAATAAAGAAAAAGACAGAATAAGCAAAATGAGAGTTGTAGATGTATTTAATTTAAAGTATCCAAAAATGTTTTTAAAAGTTGCACAATTAATAACATCATTAAAAGAAAAAGAAATAAAATATGAGGCAATATTAAGAGACCCAACTAATCATATTCAGGGTTGTTTTGTTGGTATAAGATTTAGAAATTATGATGATGAAGAAGAAAATAATGATGATGAAAATAATAATAATAATAATACAGATTATGAAAACTTATATGAAAAACAAAAATTAGAAATTGAACAACTTAAACGAAAGATTTTAGAATTAGAAAATAAAAATAAAGTTGTTGAGGTAGAACAAGAAAAATCACCATTTGATAAATTCAAAGATAATTATGATAAAAATAAAAAAGAAGAAATTAAACCAACAATAATAATTGATAAAAGTAAAGAGAAAAAAAATTCAATGAAAAGAAGAAGAAAAAATAAGGGAACAGAAATAACGGAACCTATTGTATTTAGTGATGAGGAACAAAATTTAATTGATGAAATATATAATTTTCATTAATTAAAAATAAATAAATATATAAAACAATTTAAAAATAATTTTCTATTATTATATTGGGTATTCTGGTGATATATATGTTTGCAGGGATTTATAATAGTTCGATTCTATTGCGTTGCCCCTTTGGAATGCGCGCGCCTGGTGGATAATCTCTAATAATATACTTAGGACAGTTTGATTCTACTAATACCCCAACCAAAATATTATTATATAAATATATTGTTTATATAATTTTAACTTTTAAAATAAAATTAAAACTTTTTTAATAATATTTTTAAATAATAAAACTATTTAAAAATTAATTTATAGTATTTAATATATAGTATATTAAATGGAAGCAAAATTTATAGTATCAATTTTAGGAGAAAATGGAGAAGTAATAAGAACTGAATTATTTAAAAATCTTAAAGAGATAGCAACAAAATATAATTTAACATATCATCACGTGAGAAGGAATTTTAGACAATGAACATTTGAAAAAGAAAAATTTACAATCTTATGATGCAAGAGAATTAACAAAGAAAATGACAATTACAACTAATCCAGAAAATAAAATTAATTTGGATATAATAATTTAATAATTAAAAAATAAAATAACTTAAAAATAAAATAATATTATAATATATAGATGAATAATAAAAATTTAAAAAAACAATTGATTCAAAAAATAGATTGGGAAGATGCAATAGAAACAACAGTTCAAATAAGTAAAGAAAATAAAAAGCATATGACGTTAGAAGAGATAAGAAACATTTATTTAGGAATTGAACAATTAGCCAAAAAAATGGTGATAATGTAAGAATTTTAGTGAGAGGAATGGATCCATATATGAAAGGACATACACTTAAAGGATTTTTAGAAGATTTTATGACCGATGAAGAGTTTGAAGACTATTGGGGAAACAAAGTTGTAGACAGTAATAAATTCAATGATTTTTTTAATGCAGTATTTACTATTTGGAAAGAAAATAAAAAATAACCAAAAAAAATAAAAAACCTTTTTATAAATTTTAATAATTAAATAATTAAATATTAAAATAGTTTAAAAATAAAATATTATATAATAATATAAATTCATAAAATAAATGAGTAATTATACAAGAAGAGAAAAAAAACCATACTTTGTATATTATGAAAATAAGGACACAGGGGAAACAAGATTATATGACCCTAAATTGGATGTATTTAAAACAGTTATTAAATTAAATGATGATGAAAAATATAATATGAATAATTACAATAAATTCCATATAATTAAAGGATATGAAACAAATGATGAAGAATTAAAAAGATTTAATAATGACTTTATTAAATCGTGTCAAGAACTCAAAGAAAAAAAAATATGGAGTATTGAATATGACAAATATTATAATCATTCATCGGCAGTAGAATTTGTTTTTAAAATGTTTTCAAAAAATTTAGATGAGCAACAACCAATAAATGAAATAGAATATCTATGGTTTGAAAAATGCCATAATGGAGCAATAATTTATTGCGATGAGCCAGGAACATATAATTGTTATGGTTATGACTTTTCATCATTTTATCCAAGGACATTAAGTAGTGAAAAATTTATTATTCCAATTGATGTTGGAGAAGAAAAAATTATTAATGAATTATCAGAAGATATAAATAAAATTGAATTTGGAATATATCGTGTTAAAATTAGTAGTGATGAAGAAAATTTTAAAAAAGTATTTTCAATATCTAAAACAGATTATTATACTTCAACAAGTTTAAAATTTGCCATGGTTTTTAAAAAGAGATTCAATGTAAATATAGAATTGATAAAAGATGATAAGCCGAATTGTTTAATATATAAAGAATATACAAAAGGACATCATGTATTTAGAAAATGGTTTGAAAAATTATTTGCAATAAGAAAACAATATCCAAAAAACATTTTAATTAAACATTTGTTATCATCACTATGGGGAACACTTGCAAAACCGAATAGAATATTAAAAACAATAGAAGAAATACAAGAAGAAAAATTAAAAGTTCGTATGGGTCATACAAATGATTATATGATTATAGGTTGTAAACATTATGATAGTAGAAAATATTATGAATTAATAAATTCAAAAAATCCATATAAAATTAATATCCGTTTAAAGCCATTTTTATCATCACAATGTAGAAATATAACAGCAGGTGTTGTTTTAAAACATATAGATGATGTAATAAGAGTTCAAAATGACAATGTGACATTTAAAACAGAACAGAAAAATTTAAATATTGAATATTAATTACCAGAAGAAAAAACAACGAACGGGTTTAATATATTTCAAGAATGCAAATACATATAATAAAATAGAAAAATAAATTAATTTTTATCATAACCATCAATAAAAGTTTTTAAACCATCTTCAATTAAAGATTTTTTAGAAACCCATGTATCATCCTTAGTTAAATATCCTTTCCAATTAACTTTATAGAATATTTCACCTTCAAAGGTTTTTTTATCAACAATTTTTTTGATAATGTATTTTGCAACATTATCAACTGATTTTTTTAATTCATTATCACTATATGAAACATATTTTTTATCTTTAAGAATATAACGAAAATATGGTGGTGTATCCATATAAATTATTTTAGTTATTTATTGGTAATGCTTCTTTTGATAAGCAGTAATCACCTTCACGAAAATTTTTTGTATTTTGTTTAATTGAAAAAGCGTTAACAGGTTCATCAAGTTTATAATGTACAATATCACCAATTTTAAATTTTGGTTTAATTTCTTCATAATAATGTTTAGTTTTAGGTTTTATATGTTTACCAGCATTATTAAATGTTGATGGATATATATAACTTGACAAATCTTAAGGTAATTTTTTTTCTAATTTTATTTAATTGTTCGCGAATTGTTGGTAATATTTCAACCCAATTTGTGTATGGTTTGTTTGTTTCTTCTTCTTTTGAATTTAGATAACCATTTATTAAACTTCCAAGAGTTCTATTTAATCTCTCTACATTTGCATTTTGTTTATGTCTACCAGGTATGGTTGTTTTTTGATAAATACTATTATCATATAAATATTTATGGAAAACCCTTTAAATTCCGTTCCAGAATCAGTTACGATACTGGAATAAGGTTTTTTAATACATTTTCTTTTAAATATTTGCATCATAGCATCCAAAACAGTTTTTGAATCTTTATTTTTGATTGGTTCAATGTCAAACTCATCATTTGCAATGTCAACAATAACTAATAAATATTTATCTTTTGTTTTTTCATCAGTTGGTAAAAAAGTATATCAGCCACCATATAATTATAATGTTCAATTAAAGGAACACTTGCTTTAACTTTATTATAAACCTTTTGTTCTTTTAAACGCTTTGTAAATGTTTCATCAATATTTAAAGCTTTTTTTAATTTATCCATTATATTATAATATAAGAATATTATATATGTATAAAATAAAAAAATATAGTTATGAACAAGCAAAAAAATTGGATGTAGAAATAAAACCATCAACGAATAAAAACAAAAAAATTGATGTATTTAAAAATAATGAAAAAATAGCAAGTATTGGGGCAATGGGATATTATGATTATCCAACTTTTATAATTGAAAAGGGTAAAGAATATGCAGATAAAAGAAAATCATTATATCATAAAAGACATAGTAAAAATAATGGAAAAAATTCATTTTATGCTAAACTTATTCTTTGGTAATTATATTAAAATTTTAATTTACAATGTTTTTTATTGGAGGATATATATATTACTGATGAACATTTTAAATCATCATCAATATACATATTATATAATCCGTTATCCCTCAAAATTCTTTGAATATTTGTATTAAACATTTTACCATTTTTATATAAATTAATTATTTGAACATTTTTATTATTAATTGTAGGTTTTAAAATTTTGTTTCTTTTTTTACTATACACATTTCCTTCAGATGATATCAAATAACCTTCTTCAAATCCTTTAATTGGATAAAATATTTCTTTTAACATTTTTATATATAGTTTGAATATATAATATTTTAACTATTCATTTATATTTCATAAATTGAAAACATCAACTGAATATGAGGCATACCAACAGTTAAAGAGCTTGTAGGTTGAGATACATTATTTAATAAATCAGTATAAAAAATAGAGATATTAACATTTTCTACGCCTACATTTTGATTTAATTTAAAAGTATATTCAACATCATTATAATTTAAAATAGTTGATGTAGCACATGTATTTAAATTAACGGTTGTTAATAATACTTGATTTGATAAAATATTTTTACTTGAATATGATTTAAAAAATGGTAATCCGGTCATATTAATATTAAAAGTTTTATTATTTTGTATTGTTGAAAATTCACCTAAATTACTTGTTAAACCAAAAATAATTTGTTCCAAACAAATATTATATGATGCACCATCTCTATAAGTTTCACCCACCAATAAAGAACGCAAATTTATATTATTCCATGTCATGCTTGTTTGTAATGTGTTAATATTTCCATTTTGAGCAACATAATCAGCAGTTCTTTCAATAGGGGCATAATCAGGCGCACCTTGATATCCTAAAAAATTTGAAATATCAGCACTTTTTAGAATTAATTGAGATTTTCTTTTATATGTCATTATAATATAATTTATAATTAGAAAATAATTATTCTAATGATCGAATTCCTTTTTTAATTATTGATTGTTGTATATTTTGTATAACAGGTTTTAAATGATTTGTGTTTGGTAATTTATAGTGTTGTTGTTGTTGTTTAGTATTAATTTTGTTTTGTTCTTTAATTTGATTTTCATAAATTTTGTGTTGTAATTTTTCATTTTGTAATTGTAATTTTTCATTTTCTTTTTTCAATTTAAGTTGGTCTTTAAATTTTTGTTCAGTCATATAATCAATTAAAACAAGTTTATTAATAGTTGTTTCAATTTCATTGAGGATTGATTTGTCGACATCATGATTACAAGAAAGAGAAAGAAATATTAAATGACAGTTGTTTTGTTTCATCATTGATATCAATAAATTTTAATTGTTTTTTAAATGTCTGATTTTCTAATAAACTCATAAAATCTTTTATATTGTTAATATATATATATTAATATGAAAAAAAAATTAGAAATAATCAACAACAAAAAAATCAACAAATCTAAGACTATAAAAAATACAAATACAAACAATATAAAAATAAACATTGGTTCAACAAGAAGAAGAAAAAACAATGATAAAAGTTATGGAAATGCAAAAAATGTTCAATATTCTTCAGCACAATATCCCGTTTATTTATAATCAAGCAAGGCAATCAGGTTATCCTACTTCATCAACAACAATTATTAATCCACCACAATTACAAACACAAAATAATTTTACTCAAAAATATTTAACAAATATAAAAGATGAGATTTTGAACAGATTAAATAAACCTTTACAGACGGCAATTGGTTACGATCCAGATTTTCAAAATATAAGTAATGATATTCAAGATATAAAAGATGCACATAGACAAGGACAACAAGAAAGAGAATTTGAAAGAGAACAAAAAGAAATAAGAAGACAAGAAAAAGAAATGCAAAGATTAAATAATTGATTTAAAAGATAGAGAAAACTTTTATCAATATATTAATAAACAAAATCAAGGATTAAATAAAAGTTTGTTTATATTAGAAGATAATTTAAATAAAGATAACGAACAAAGAAATCAATAACTCAATTATTTTTTAAATAATAATAATAGTTTACTTACTAATAATAATGATGGTTATAAAAATTCACCATCATCACCAATTATATCATCGTATGACAATACAAATGCATTTGAAGGAACTAATCCAATGTTAGACCAAAATACATTTGATGCCAGTTTTTTATCAAATACTAATACACCACAACCAAGCACAAATAATGTAATTGAAACAAATAAAATTAATGCACAATTTAATAATATTGCGAGTAAAATTTTAAATGTTTCTCAATTACCAGATTTAGGTGATGAGGAATATGCAGTTGAAATTGATGCAAAAGGAGTAGCAGGTAGTATAATGTCAAAAGATTCATTTAAAGATTTTGCAAAAGTTGCTAAGGCAGAAATTGCAAAAAAAGGATTAGAAATATCAAAAATTGGATACATAGATTTGTTTAATAAATTTAATAACAGAGAACCAACTGAAGAACAATTATCCAATTTTAATACCAAAGGAGGAAATGGAAGAATTCAAAATGCAATTTTTGTTTTGAAAAAGAAAATTGAAGATGAAAAAATTAAAGAGATAAAAAGGGGAAAAAATGAAAACAAAAAAATGGGTAAAGAAGATAATAAAGAAAACATAAAAATGGGTAAAGAAGATAAAAATGCATTTAAAAAAATAATGAACATATATGATGAAAATAAAAATATGGGTAAAAAAGAAGATAAAAATGCATTAAAAATAATAAACACATATGATAAAAAAGTTAATTGGGTTAGAATGATGGCAAATAATTTATTAGAAAATAATAAAGAAAAAATTGACATAGAAAAGGTAAAAGACTATAAAGAATATTTAGACAATAAAAGAAATAAAAGAAAAAGAAGGAAAGAAAAAAGAAAAAAGTGAACAAATATTATTACCATCTGGAATAATAATAAAAGATACCAAGAAAAAATAATAATTATTTACAAACTTTAAAAAATGATATTGGATTTTGTTGAATTATTGGTTTTGGAATTTCTTTTACTACATGTTCTTTTTTTTCAGTAGTTTTTCTTTCAATAACTCTTTTTTGTATATAATCAGTTTCAATATCTTTTTTTTACGATTTGTTTTAGTTTCAATTTTTTTAACATTTGTTTTTCGAGTTCTTCTTCTTGTTGTTTTAAGAATTCTTCCATTAACATTTTTTGTTTTTCTAATTCTTCATTTTTTTTAACTCTTGCTAATTTCATTCTATCAGAACGCCTTTTTCTTTCTTCATCTGATAAATTCATTTTTGTTTTAGGTTTTTTAATTATTTAGTTTCAATTTTTTCAATATTTTCATTATTTTCATCAACTTTCTTAATAATTTCAGTATTTTCTATATTTTCAATATTTTTAGTATTTTCAATATTTTCCATGTATATAATATAACTATAATAGATAAAAATAAATTCCAAAACATAATATATATAATAATAATGACAACAGCATTATCAATAATAAATGAAACAAAACAATTATATTTATCATCAATTGAAAATACAACAAATACAAATTTATTGAATGGAGATTATAAAAGTAAAATTAATTATTTTATACCATTTTTAATATCATCAAATGAAAATACAATGTATCAAACTATAAAAATATTAAATGCAATAATTCCATATAGTTTTTATATTATAAATGAATATAATAGCAATTTAAATGTTAATAATATAATATTGTCAGTTCCATTTGGAAATTATAATGCTTATACATTGTTGGATAAAATAAATGAATTATTTACAGATAATAATATATTAGGGACTTTATCATTAGATATTTCAACAGGTAAATATATATTAACAGGAACACAAAATATAACAATCAATTATACAGTAAATAATATATATAAAATAATTGGTGGTTTAGATGATTCAACGAACATATACAACTATTTATGATGGTAATAATTATATAATGAATTTTCCATATCCGGTTAATACAGGTGGTATTCATAACATATATATAAAGACAAATTTATTAACTGAAAATAGAAAATATGGTGGAAATAATGAAAGTCATATATTAAAAACAATACCAATACAGGTTGAACCATTTGGAATAATTCAATATACAAATTTTGAGAAGACTGAAACCATTATAAGAAATAAAGATTTAGATTATTTGATTATAGAATTATTAGATGGCAATTTAAATCATATAAATTTCAATGGATTAGATTGGTCAATTTCATTAGAAATAAAATCTATAAATAAATTTAATCCAAATGATACAAATATATTTTCTTGGTTATAATATATATAGAACAAATAATGTCAAGTTATGGAATTCCAGAAGAATTAACTTATGAAAGTTTAAGCAGATTATATCCATCAGTAAAATCTGAATATAGAAAAAATCCTGTTAATGGTTCTTCATTTACATCGGGTGATATACAAATGAAAATTAATAAAATGCCGAGAAGTTTTTTAAATCCCGCTACATTATGTTTAAATTTTAGAGTCAAATACACAATTACTATTGGTGGAACAGCTCCTGGAGTTGGAAACGTTGGTATTACTATTTTAGGAAATGCTCTTTGATATTTTTCACAGCAAGTTGTAAAGCCAGTTTCCGGGCAATGGCAAGACACGATTTCATATCCAGGGTTAATAGCAAATAGAATAATGAATTTAACTACTTTAGGAGCCGAAACAGATTCAATGGTTTCATTAATTAGGGTATAATGGAGTTGACGGTGCTGGTTATTATATACAAAAAATACAGGTGATGTTATTAAAAATGCTACCAACACGGCAAATACAACAGAAATTGTATATCGTTCTTATAGTGTTCCAATTATTGGAATATTGAACACACATAAATTAATACCTTTATTTTGTGATGAAATTGAGTTAGACTATACATTGAATAATTCTGCTAATTTTATTGTAACTACATTGCCTGCTGCAACAACATCAGTAAGCGCTTTTCAATTAGAAGATATTGAAATCGTTGGAGATGTTTTAACATTAGAGGAAACAGGCTTCAATGAATTATTAAAAATGTATCCAAACGGAATGTCAATCAAAAGTGAATCTTATTTATATGGTTCTTCATCTTTACCAGCTCAAGCTAAAGGAAGTTATGATATTACATATTCTCATGGCTTAAATTCATTAAAAAAAATTTATATGGTGGACATCTCCTGCAAATCAATGGGAACAATTATATGGTGGTGTAAATCCGAATTTACAAAACTGGCAATTAATGATAGGTTCAACAGCATATCCTCAATTACCAATTAAATCATATTCAGTAGCCGAACAATTTTATCAAAATCAAAAATCATTTGGTGCATTTGTCATTGTGGCTCATGTGATAGAAATAATATGGTTAAATGTTCTCTACCTGCTACTGGTTCAAAATTCACATCTGAATATATTGCATATACTGGAACAAAACCAACAACTCTTGCTGGTTTGATTTCGGCTACCAATTCAAACAAATATTATTGTTCATTGGATTTAGAATTAATCAATCAATTAAAAAATACTTTATACTCTGGTATCTCAACAAAAGGTTCATCAAACTTAATGAGATTAATAACAGTTGCTGAAACTCTTGCTAATCAAGTTCATAATATCACATTTTATAGTGTATATATTCTGTCATAACTTTTGATTGGGCTAATCAACAGATATTTTCATCGACTTAAATTTTATTATGTATGATATATTATATAAATGAATATAGTAAAACACGAAATACCAAAATTAAATATGCCTTGTTTTAAATGTGATGTGCCTTTATCAAAACATTTGGAAGAAGACCCAATATTAAAATATTTAAATAAGACTTTCGCTATTGTTGGTAAAAAAGGAAGTGGAAAAACAAGTTTATTAATATCATGGTTACAAACACCTCACAAATTAAAAAGAGTATTTTATGAAATATTTGTATGGATGCCTAAAACCTCAAGAGCAAGTATAAAAGATAGTATTTATGAAAAATTACCTGAAGATCAATTATTTGAGGGTGTATCATTTGAAAATTTAAAATTAGTTTATGATAGATTAAAAGTGAATTCAGAAAAGGTTAATTTTTCATTATTGATATTTGATGATGTACAAAGCTTTTTAAAAGATGCTGAAGTTGAAAAGAACTTATTACATATAATAGCTAATGCAAGACATTTGAGATGTTGTATTTTTATTGTTGCTCAAAATTGGAACAAAATACCTTTAAATATCAGAATTTCTATGAATGACATATTTTTATTTAATATATCAAAGGGTGAATATGATAAAATATTTGATGAATGGTTGGAAATAAATGATAAAGAATTTAAAGATATATTAAAATTGTATGTTAAATATAAAAATAAAGATCCTTATAGTTTTATATATATACATGAAAAAACAAAAAAATTTATTAATTATGATGAAATAATATTTAATGATTAATTTTAAATATTTTATCTAATATATAATATATATAATACAATGAACTATTTAAAAAAAATAGGGTTAGGAAGCAATTTTTTAAAAAAAGCTGAAAGAACTGGTACTAATATGTTCAAAAAAGTTGGTAATTTTGTTGATGCTTTACCAAAAAATGTGCAAGTAGAGTTGGTAATACTATTAAAAATGTTGCTAACGAAATTCAAAAAAAAACTGCTGAATATGCCCCTGTCGCATCTTATAGTTTAGGTCAACCTCAAATAGGCGCATTGATTGGTGCAAGTGCTATGAAATTGAATAACTTTGCTAATAATGCTCATAATGCCGTAACCAATGCTGAAAATTCAAGAAATTTATTAGCTCAATAATTTTTTTTATCTTATTATATTATAGATGTTAGGAATAACAATTTATAATAAGAGTATCAATTCTATAAAATCATTATCTGATGGTAAAACACTTATTCAAAATGGAAAAATAACTAATTGTGATAGTATAACAACAAAAAAATGACAATTTTAAATAACAATGGTGAATCAATTTTAATATCGAATAATGAATTCTAAACATTAAATGGTATTGACACAACAACAACAACAATTCAAGAACAATTAGATGATATTACAGGTGTGCATGATGATATATATACTCAGATTGCAACAAATTCAAATAATATATCAACTTTTAATAATGAAATAAATGTAATTGACGGACAAATCACAACTCTACAAAATAACGTTGCTACAAATACAAATAATATTTTAACAAACACAAATAATATAACTACGAACACAAACAACATCACAACAAATACAAACAGTATTAACACTATCAACAGTGCAATAACAACAATACAAAATAATATAGCAACCAATCAATACTAATAATATAAATTCAATCAATGAAGAACTATTAACAATTAATTACAACATTGACAATATTCAAGGTGCTACAGGTTCTAAAGGTGATATAGGTTTTACAGGTGCTACTGGGTCTAAAGGTGATATAGGTTTTACTGGTGCTACTGGTTCAACTGGTTCTACTGGTGCTACTGGTTCAACTGGTTCAACTGGTGCTCAAGGTGAAAAAGGTTCAAAAGGTGATAAAGGTGATGACGGTAAAGACGGTTCAGATGGAAAAGACGAAACGAACGGAACTGACGCAAGCGCCGTGACAGGAACTGCTGCGCTCGCTCTTGGAACAGCAAATTCAGTTGCTATAACTGCAAATTCAGTTGCTATAACTGCATTGACTGCAAGCGTGACGACTCTACTACAAGCTGAAGTGGCAACAATTCAAGGTGAAATTACAAAAATTAATACAACTTTAACAACTCATACCGCTGATATTATTACACAACTACAAACAGATGTAGATACCTTACAATATAATACATCAAATATAACTTATGATAATTTAAGTGCTG
>VKHH01007138.1:0-12482 GCA_015144975.1 Epipyxis sp. PR26KG | reverse complement strand
TGAACAAAAAAATAAAAGATCAAATATCTCTTAAAACATTATTATTATTATTATTATTATTATTATTATTATTATTACCTAATAATTTATATTATTTCCTCGTGATGGTAGTATTAAAATAAGGAAACGAAACAAACAAGTAATAATCAATTCTTCTTTATTAATGTTATCAGATCTAATGATAACAAAAACGCATAAAAAATACAATTATAATATAAACATTAATAAAATTAATTATAATAAAACACATTCATTCATTATAATAACAAAGAATGATGATGACTCGCCGCATATCAAAAATTAAGAGAGAATAAGTGATAAATATTGTAACTTATTTAAACTTAAAAACATACAACAGAGGACATTTATATTTTATTTATTTTATTATTAAAATATGATAAGTTGGTGAGGTTGTATATCTGAGTGAATGATAGTTATCACAGTGAGCATTCAAGTATTATGTATTGTATTTATATTATTTTACTCGACACAACATAACAACAACATATTATTGTATAATAATGAGTTGCTTCCACGGCAGCTATTATCATCAGCCAAGATTCAAAAATGAAGTATAAAATTGTTGATATTATTATGCTAAAGAAACAGCTGTCAATTTAAATTTACTGTTTTTTCTTAATTTTCTTTGGTTGTCGCCTTCATTCACATAGCGAATAGGAATGAAAGTAATATTTAAAGTTACATTTCCCATCAGATTATTATTTGTTTGAATGCAAATATTCATAATATCAACTTTGAAATGAACAAATGATTCAGCTGAGTAACGGCTTCCCGCTGCCTCTTTCCACAGACTATCTATATTTCCTACCAATACCCCACATGCATATACATGAACAGCACCAGCATTCTCATAAGTATTCAAATACCCAACTCGCAAATCATAGGAAGAAGAAACATTACCACCAACCATAGGAACTTGATCAGTCTTATAAGTAAAAGCAAAGACAAGAGGAGATGTAATATTTTCTGTATGATGTTCATATACCCAACCAACTCGTTGCTTCTTCTCCGACATAAGATTCCATTCATCGAATGAACAAACTGAAGTATTCAAACATCGCTTGACAGGAGTCAGCAATGATCCAACAGTAACAGAAGGTCGATCATTGTTTGGGTAAAACGCCCATTGAGCTTTCAAATTCAACAATAATGTTCGATTCCAGTTTGAAAAACCACTAATTGATTCAGATAATGCAGCTGCATTCGGTGATTTCGATAAATAATAATCTAGAGTAGATATGATCATTTCTTTAGTTGGTCGAGTTGAATCTGATTCATCATGCAGGCAGCTTGCAAACTCCTCTTGTAAGTATACACCTATCATATCCGCTAACGCCAAATGGACAAACCATGGAGGATGTAGTGGGTCGGAATTAATGGACGAATCAAGGACGGGTTCTAACCAACTAAAGTTTGATGCCATATAATCTGATTCAGCCAAATCTCTCCATGACAGAAGTGGAATCTCATATCGTGATGCAATTTCTTTATACCATTTCGAATGGTCAATTTTCGCATCTACTCTACTATAATGGTGAGCATATGGCCAATAATCGACAATAATTATCGTTGGCCAAGATTCAGAAACACTAAGTCTGAGTATGGCATTAATAAGTTTTTCTAAACCCATCTCGAGAACTTTAGCTCCTCTTTCACGGTTAAACATATGGTTATCATTCACAGAATGGTCCAAAATAACAATATCATTGCTGGTAAACTTAACTAAATTTCGAGAATTTTCCAAATCGTCAAATTGGGTGAGGACATATCTTCCACTACTTGCCATATCCACATGCTTTACAATACTAGAATTACCACTAGAAAGATATGTTGCTAACCAATGAGTAAGAAAATGTGGCCAACTGCATGATCGTGCCACATCTTTAAGATCTGAAATGCCACAATGATTTTCATCCAATAAGTCGGTTTCCAATTGTGAACATTTACTGTCGAGATTCGAATCACAGCAGCAGCCCCATGCTGCATGGCCAGATGTTGCAGATCCACCCATACTGAATATTCTAACAATATCAGAAGATAATATCTCGTTTGAGTTCGATCGTTGATTATCATTGCTCAATAACTTACACAAAGAATGTTTAGTGGGCTTCTTTTTCATACTCTGTTTCGTTACATCCATCAAAGCTTTATTCCAAGGACAAAAGCTTCCTGATACTCCAATACAGAGGTGAATTTTCTTCGTTTTATCAGTTGAACTGCAATTATACAATAAGTTTCTGTAACAAATTATATATCAAAAATATATTTATAAATAAATCATTCTTGATTATTATTAGTATAATTTAAAACTATCGCAATATCTAAGAGGTTAGATAATAAAATACCACATTCAGCAAATATGATATTTTATAATATTATATGGTAGCATGCATCTACAACCACCTTGATAATAATATCTCAGGACCACCAAAAATATCCAAAGGATATCCAAGAATAATGTTCCGCTGAATACCCATTTGAAATGAAACGGGACAATAATTCTGAATCGAGATACGTGCTGATGCATTCGACAATACATTGGTATCAACTCCACAAAAGAAAAAATAGAAAATAACAAGTGATATACAACTTGACATCATTTATACACGAGCGTCGATTAAACGATTAATAAAGTTATGAAAATTGAAAATTATAAATTGCTTTGGTCAAATTTGAAAATCCAAGCCGTTTATTGGTCTCGTAACCAGAGATCGATTGATCGATGATTGCTGCTTCTTCTTCTTCATTCATTATTATTTACAGAAAAAAATAGTAAGAGTAGTTTTGTAGTTTACTTTGTACTTTGTACAAACAACGTAAAATACTTCAGTTAAATTAAAATTTAAAGGAAAACTTTCAAACAATAATAAATTGGTATTAGTTTTCATTTTTAAAATTTACTACAACAGTAACTTTATTTCTTCTTTACCGTATTATATATCCCTTCATATTATTGTAATATTATTTCATAAGGTTAGGTAAAATTAAGGTAATTTATATGGTTGAAACGCGAAGTTATGAAATGCGAAGTTATGAAAAAATTTGATATGATTGATATTTGTATTGTTAGCCTATTTTCATATTTTCAAATAATAAAACTTCTCAAATATGTTATATTTCAAAACTTTTATTTTATCGTAAACCGGTATTTGTTACCGTTAGAGAAAAATAAGTTGACTAAATTGGATGTTTCATGATCTCTATCAATATATCTGTAACTATGAAGTGTATCTAAACAATATATGTTAATATTTCTGTATCAAACACCTTCAGAAAAAGTCTATTTTAATCGTTTTTCAGCTCTTTAGCTTTTCAGCTTTTCTCAACCCGGACAAGTCCATAGACCATAGAGGATAATTATGCTATTATAAAAACGAAAAAAACTACCGCCGGAGTTTGAGTAGTTTATTGATAATTCGCAGGTTTTGACAAAGTTAAAATGGCATTACGATTACCATACGATAAATTACGATAGGATAGGATAAATTACGATGGATAGGATAGGATAGGATAATTAGGATACGATATGATCATCTTTTCATTCATTCATTCAATCTGACCGTTATAAGGGCATAAAATGTTTATCAATTAATTTAATGGAGCGATAAAAAAATGTTTATTGTTGTTGGATATTTATTTTCTATTTATTATATCCACACAAAGTTAGCAGATACAGATACAGATAATCAATAATAATACGTATTGGTTTGCTCAGTATGTCAAGTAAAAAAGCATCGGTGAGATCAAGCAGCTCAAATGTGATATCAACTCCAATTAATGAGCAAAGCTTACTGTCAAAGTTATCAAAAGGTATGTATGTATGTTTACTTAATCAACAAGATCTACAGGAATGCAGTACTGTATTTTTTGAGAAGATCAGATTAGTGTATCCATGGTTTACGGTTGAAAGATTCACAAATTCTGTATAGTATTAACTCATACTGCTTTAAACTTTAAACGTCTATGAAATAATCTTGATTTACAGTATCGTATACTGTATACCCATAAATATTGAATATCGTTATTAATTTTTGTTGGTGTTTTTATTATAGTGCAAGAGACACCTGAGGGAGGTGTATATTCAACTCCTTTGACTTCCATGAAAGACTCTATCCTATCCACTCCACTAACTGGTGGCTCTCAAACAAAAAAATCCAATAAATCTAAAAAGATTAATAGTAATTCGAAGGTAAACTCAGTTAGCAAGAGATCAACTTTCAAATCTCCAACTTTGAGAAGTGCTTTGAAGCCTGTTTGTGAGACTGCGGAAACTGATTTAACATCTAAGTCAGTGGATGAACTTATTCAAGTGTTTGAAACCAAAGCGTCAATATTAAGTTCTAAGTCTATGGAGTTAAAGTCAACTGCTAAAAAGTCAAAAGGCGAAGTTAAGACTATGAGAGGAGGTGGTCGTGGATCATTGACACCATCAGACCCAATGCCAATTTTATCGGATTTCACATTTGCTGATAAGAAGCTTACTGAAACTGCGATAAATGATAATGAAGTTTATTCACAAGAACAATCTGGAAATAAAGTAGTAGAAATCGAAAACATCTCTAATATTCACAATACAGCTGTTGATATTAAACTTACCAATTTTATACCAGAGAAAGTTCACTTATCAAGTGAGGATCTAGAGCTTGCTCAAATCATGAAAGAGATGGATAGCATCAAAAACAAAAATGAGAAGCATCAAAATAACTTGCAAACAATAGTCACTTCTTCAAAATCTAATCGAGCTGTAAAACAATCAAGAATTTCAATGACTAAAAGAGCGACCAAAAAGGTTGAAAAAGTGAATAAGAAGTTTGTTGAAGAAAAGATTAAATCTGTTCCTCTAAATAGAAGTTTAACCATTCCAAAAACTCCTAATTTTCAACTAAACAAAAGAAAAGGTGTAAAAATTATTAATCGTCGACGAAGCAGTCTCACTGCATTGAAGAAAAAGTTACAAATGAAATCATCATCAGGTTTAGTGAATTCTGCACCTCGAAGATTAACTCAAGTAGAACCATTTAAATTCGCTACTTCCTCTCGCCTATCAACTCTTCCTGTAACAGGTTTAAATAATTCATTTCTTAATTTATTACTTATATTCAAATATCTTATCATTTATTTATTTTCATTTGTTAGGTTTGGAACGAAATCAGCCATTGTCGGATGCTGAACTTGCAGAGCGCTTTTTCAGAGATCCACGTTCACATTATGTTCCAAAAGCAGCTTGCAAAACAATAACCTTACCTAATAGCCCAAAACTTCAAACTACAATCAGATCAAAATCTGTTACGCGTCTCATGCCACAAAGCAGAGATGAAGTTGAGAAAAATGTGATGGAAAGTCAAAAACCATTCAAGGTAAACTAAGCCAACATGAACCATTACTAACTGATTCATTTTATTCTCAATATTTTTTAATCACCACTAATATTACCACTCCTTAGGCTCGACCATTCGATAAACGAATCGTCCAAAGTATGGGTGAGTTAGGGGTACCAAAGGTTGAAGCTAAGAAAATAACGGAGACAGTAGAATTCGAGTTTCAATGTGATCGTAGAGCAACTATTCAGAGAGTCTCAAAATCTGTCGATGCATTTGATCATGATCATCTATTACATACAGAATCATTCAAAGCAAGACCAATGCCTAATTTTACTGCCACTGGTATGTTATCTTCTATTATTGCTATTAAAACACATGTTAAATAAAAATAATATTTTATTTATTATTGGTATTTTAATAGGAGATACTCATCCTGTTATAGTGCCTAATACTACATTTAAGCCAACAATTCCTATTTCTCCTAAGTTATCCACTAGTCGAAGATCTTCATCGGCTCCATCCCATAGAGTTCCTAAGAGCAACTCTAACGAAGAAACGCAGAAAAAGCACGTTATTAATAAGGATGTTGGTGAGTTTCATTTGGCTTCTGTTCAAAGAAGTAATCGTCATAAAGCTGAAATGATCAACAAACTATCTAGACAATTAGAAGTTGAAAAACTGGAGCGAGAAGTCCATGCTAAGCCATGTCCAGACCTATCAAAGTAAGAGAATTATTATTAATATTAATAAGTATTATATCAATATAATATTATGAATTTTATTTTCGAATAATAGAGCTTTTCAACCTGCACATCACAAAGTAACAACTGAGTCAAAGCCTTTCAAGCTGGTCAGTGTTGAGCGTCATTTGGATTGCCAAGATTCTTTCAAGCATGAAATTGAAGAGGAAGAAATAGAACGAATGAAACAAGCACAGTTTAATGCTCGTCCTATTCCAAAAACTACTTATATCCCTGAAGTTGTTCATATTGATGAGAACGTTCCTCATAATGTTAATATTCCTCCAGCTGTACATTTAGAAACTGAGAGTCGTGCTGAAAAAAGAAGACAATTTGATGAAAATGTTGCTAGTAAGTTGAGAGAATTGGCAGTCATGCAGGAACAATTAGATATTATTCAACAAAACGAAGAGAATAAACGACTTCAAGCAATGAGAAGAACTTCTATCGCTGAAGGAGGATTGGTTTTTAAGGCTGCTCCAATTCTAGTATCTGATCCATACCCTGTCAAATTTACCAAAGCAGCTCCTCTAACTGAACCTATAAGGTAAATCGTTATATTGAATAGCAATTTATATAAAATATTCTGTTTATTATTTTTTCCCAACTTCTTTACAGTCCAACTCTTCATAAATGCCGTCCAAGATCTTACTCCGGTTCGATGGACTCTGTTTCCAGTATGCCCCTAAGTGCAAACAAGAGCATTACTCGTAGTGGTACTAAACAAAATAGTAAGCTTCGCAGCAATAGCAACTCTCGTTCAGCTGGTGCAATGAACAACGAATTTCGTCAAGCTATCCAAAACCTTTGAAGGTGCTGCTACTTATCTTTGAATTAAGATAATGTAAATATAACCGACCCCCTCTAATGCATTACTTGTAATAAAACAATTATAGAATATCCACTATTAATAAGCGTAATAATTAAATAACTTCGCAAGCATCTTTTTGTTTCTAGTATGGAAAAGTTGACATCCATAGCATATGCTCACAATTAGGATAATATGATTATTCGAGCTGTAGTACATGGGATTTTTCTGTTGATCGGATGAATTGGATTGTAATTTATATGTACTGCATTTATTTCAAGTATCATAAGTATCGGCATAACCATAAGCATCGTAAGATCAATAACTGAGTTAATAACACAATTATATTTGTTGTTCAGTTTTCTACACAAAATTTTCATCCATTCATTCAAAATCGACCTCCATTTCTCAGTGTTTGTAGAATTGATGAATCTATTAATAAGGTAAAGAAAGAGAAAACTATTATTACAATATGAAAAGTTTCTTTCTATTTGAATCTAACATATAGAATCTAATCGAATCTTTTCTATTACTTGCACTTTATAATTGTTCCATAATTTCCTTCGGGCTACATTCTGTGTTAATTAATTTATTATCCAATCATTTTGATTTTATTTTCAACTCCTGATCCCTGCATAGAATAAGTGGTTAGTGTTATTTATCAATTCTAAATAGTAAGGGAAAAATACTGCTATTGATTATTTCTGAAAATGGTATGCCAATATCCAATATCATATTATATTATCTACTAACTAACCACTAACAACTAACAAACTAACAAACTAGATAAGTTTCCTTACATTATCATATAGCATGCGTTATCTGTATTTTTATACATAACTTCTTGTTAATTATACTGTTTTTTATACTGTAACTGTTGATAAATGAATTCATTTTAGGCGATGAATAGTATTAGTCATCCAACACTATTTACAAGATTACTATTGAAATTATTGAAGGAAGAAGTAGAAACTGTAGAAGAGTTACAATACAAGCAACCCATATTGTTGCAAACGGTTGAAGATAATATAAATTCCAAACCATTTGATTTGAACAGGTTTATTTCCACACAAAAAAAGTCAACACAAGAGCAACAAGAAATAAGAAAATCTTACAAAGAGTTCAATGAAGAAGTAAGTATTATTGCAAACAACTCATCGCAACAAAATAATGCATCGAAGACAATGTATAACATTATTGCAAGAAATAATGATGTTGAAGATGATAGTACAAAAGATGGTTTCAATAATGCATATCATGAAGCAAAATCATATTTTGGCCATATTCCAATCAATAGTTTCCAACGTGTTTTCAACTTGGGATATAAACTGTTTACTTGTGAGAAAGTTGTATTAGAAGAATCTAGAAAATATAGTAAAGTACGGTTTGGTGAAGACGTTACTTTTAAAACACCAAAATTTGAAGCTTTAGCAATAGAATCAATCCCATCCTTCACAAGTAATGATCGTGATTTTGATAATAACGACCACTTAAAAATTAATAATACACAGAATAATAATGCACAGAATAATTATGAGTTTATTCAATGGTTCATTGATTTTGTTCATAATTATATTCAGAGTCATCAAATTATGATTGAACCGAAAGATTTTTTCATCAGTTTATTTGAGGTATGCCAATCGCATGCAAATTCACCGGACATGCTACAAATGAAACTATTTGATTTAGTAGGTGAAGATGGGTTTGAATTTATGTTTGAAATCATTGAAAAAAGGGGGCAAATCAGTCAATTATCTAAAAATGATATTTTGATTTATTTTGATGGAGAATTACAACATCTTTCTAAGAATGATAATAATATTCCTTCTGCTAATAATAAAAATGTTATTGATTATGAGTCATTATCAGCAAATCAAAAAAGGAAGTTAGTAGAAAAAGAAAAAAGAGAGTTAGACCGTGTGATGAGAGAATCATCGAAAGCGAATAGTAATTTAGGAAATAATAACAGCACAAATAATGACTGGTTGCAACAATTAGGATTTAGTGAAGATTTTTTGTTGCAAGAACGCGCCTTAGGCTTGCAAAAGAATAGAAATGGTGAAAATGTGATGGATGAAAACTGGTTAGATAATTTAGCTCCAGCAGGTACATTAGAATATCATGAAAAAAAATCAGTTTTGCCAAGTAATGCACAACGTAAAACTGGTCCTGGTTTTGAAGAAGTTCACATTCCAGCTATTCGAAATAATAATAATGGCTCAGCTGATGAACTAGTTAGCATCAATACATTGGAAGATTGGGCTCAACTGGCATTTCCGAATACAAAATCATTAAATCGAATCCAAAGCAAAGTCTTTCCAACAGCTTATAATTCATCAGAAAATATGTTAGTATGTGCACCCACCGGAGCAGGCAAAACCAATATCGCCATGCTTACATTCCTTCAATTAGTCAAGCAAAGCATAAAAGAAGGTTCATTGGATGTTGGCAATATTAAGGCAGTGTATATAGCCCCCATGAAGGCTTTAGCACAAGAAGTTGTTGCAAAATTCAGTGAAAGATTAGAACCTCTAGGAATGATTGTCAGAGAGTTTACAGGTGAATTTTTTGATTATATAAAAATTATCTTACCGTTGAAGAAAATAGCTTATTTCTAAACTGAATTGTTTATTATTATCAACTCAGGTGATATGCAACTTACGAAACAAGAAGTAGCTGAAAGTCAAATATTAGTATCAACTCCAGAAAAGTTTGATGTTATCACTCGCAAAGGTGGTGATGGATCATTGACAACAATGGTGAGTCTAATCATAATTGATGAAGTCCATTTATTAGCAGAAGATCGAGGAGCTGTTATTGAAACAATTGTCGCGCGAATGCAAAGATATGTTGAATCAAGCCAAAAACTTGTTCGTATCATTGGTCTGTCTGCAACTCTTCCTAATTATCAAGATGTTGCAAATTTTCTGCATGTAAATCCTAAAAGTGGATTATTCTTTTTCGGACCAGAGTTTCGTCCTATTCCTCTTGATCAAACTTTTGTAGGCATAACTGAGAAATCGCGAGTCAAACAACACGATGCGATGAATAGGACAGCTTATGAAAAGATGGTTGCTGCCTTAGAAAGAGGCAAACAAGTTATGATTTTTGTTCATAGTCGGAAAGAAACATCTTTAACAGCTGAAGCAATGGCTGATCTCTCTGGTAAGAATGGGACAACTGATTTGTTAGAGAATGTACATCATGAGAAATACACATTATGGAAGAAACAAGTTGAGAAATCTCGCTCAAAAGAAGTTCAACAATTATTTTACAAAGGATTTGGAATTCATCATGCTGGTTTGTTACGATCAGATCGATCGATGACAGAACAGCTCTTTGAGCTTGGGTTGATTAAAGTATTGTGTTGCACTGCAACGTTAGCATGGGGTGTCAATTTACCTGCTCATACTGTCATAATTAAAGGTACTTTCATAATAAAATTTAGAAAATAATAATTTCAACATATTTAATATTTTTAAAAATGATTTTTTAAATTTAATTTTAAATATTTTAAAAAATAATAATAATAGGGACGGAATTGTATGATCCTGAAAGAGGAGGGTTCGTTGATTTAAGTATATTAGATGTGTTTCAAATATTCGGAAGAGCTGGAAGACCTCAATATGATAATTCTGGACATGCTATATTAATAACACCTCATAAATCATTGAATGTATACTTAGGAATGCTAACCCAACAAGCACCTATTGAAAGTAGCTTAATTAAATCATTAGCTGACCATATGAATGCAGAGATTGTAAATGGTACTATTAATAATATAAAAGAAGCTGCATCATGGTTATCATATACATTTCTTTTCGTTCGAATGTGTAAGAATCCATTAGCATATGGTTTGAAATTAGAAGAAATATTTTCTGATCCTAGGCTAGAGAGGAAACGCATTGAATTAGTGAAAGAAAGTGCGAAATTATTAGATGAATGTATGATGATTCGATATGATATTAAATCAGGTCAGTATTTTAGTTATTTTATTTAAATATAATAATTATAATTAATACTATAATTATTATAATAAAGAAATATTGTACTATAATTATTATTGCAATTATCTAAAATAAAATAAAGTTATATTCGATTAGTTAATTCTTAGTTAGACTACCTATATCTACTATTTCACAACTGAGAATATAAGATTATTTCTTATGAATTTATTAACATTTGTTCTGATATTCATAGGCAATCTCGGAGTGACTGACTTAGGTCGAATTGCATCTCATTATTATATAAAATACGGAACAATCCAAGCATTCAACAACATGTTAACCCCTCATCTAAGCGATATGGAATCATTGCATGTGTTATGTTCTTCAGCAGAATTCGATTCATTGAAAGTTCGACCAGAAGAAATCTCAGAAATCGAATTATTAAAGAAAAATACTTCCATAAAACTACGAGGCACAAGTGATGACACTTCCTATAAAATTAATATACTTTTACAAAACTATTTGAATCAATCGCATGTTAATTCTTTCACATTACAATCAGATATTAATTATATTTCTCAAAATGCAAGTAGAATCACACGAGCCCTGTTTGAGATTTGCTTGAAACGAGGATGGTCAACTATAGCAAGTCATTATTTATTATTATGTAAATCAATTGATAAACGGATGAAATTCAACCAGACTCCGTTAAGGCAATTTACATCAGAATTCCCTCTCGAAGTTTATAATCGTTTAGAAGAAACCGAATCCACATTAGATCGATTATTAGAATGTTCAGCTCAAGAAATTAGTTCATTAATTCATAATCAAAAACTTGGTCGAAAAGTGTTACAATTCATAAAATATATTCCATTATTACAAATAAACACTCAAATCCAACCCATAACAAGAGGTATTCTGAAAATCAATATATCTATTATATGTGATTTCAATTGGCATGATAAATACCATGGCTTCTCTGAGAGCTTTCATTTATGGATCGAAGATGGTGTGAATGAGTTTATTTATCATACTGAATATTTCACAATTATAAAGAAACAAAAAGATGAGTTGAAGTTATTAGAATGTACTATACCAATCAGAGAACCATTACCACCACAATATTATATTCGCATTTTATCTGATAATTGGATTGGTAGCGATCAGATCATTCCAGTGTCATTTAATAATTTAATACTACCTATGATGATGACACCTCATACGAATCTATTAGATATTCATCCTGTCCCTAAATCAGCATTACAAAATAAGAAATTTGAGAGTTTATTTCCTTATTTTACACACTTTAATCCGATTCAAAGCCAAACTTTCCATGTCCTTTATCATACTAATACTAATATCCTTGTTGGTGCACCCACAGGTACCCCTTATAACTCTATCATGCTGTCACATTATTTCTATTATAATATTATCATAATAATTATGTTTTAAGAGATATTTGATCTTTTATTTTCTTTGATAATATTATTATTAATAATAATAATATTAATAATATTAATAATAATAATAACAACAATAATAATAATGATAATGATAATAATAACAACAATAATAATAATAATAATAATAATATTAATAATAATAATAATAATAATAATAATAATAATAATAATAATAATAATAA
>VKHH01007137.1:0-12489 GCA_015144975.1 Epipyxis sp. PR26KG | reverse complement strand
TAGTCAATTTTTCAAGTTCCTGTTGAAACGGTAAAAATTCATTCATTCATCCATTTATCACTGCAGTGCCTAAATAACCTTTTTGATTAAAACTTTAGTTAAGGAAAATTGACTTATTTTTGGTAAAAACTTTAGTTAAGACATTCCTATAACTATTACATAGGCACTAGACGGTAAGGTGACAAGGATATACCGTCTTACTACAGCTTTAAATTATCAGCGTATATTTGTTTGGACGTTTGGACTCTAAGAATTGCCTTCTTACAGTATTTTCTGCTCTTTTTTTATTTGGTAATTTATGTGGAGTATTGGGTGTTGATATAAGTTAACTCAACTACTTTCATTTTACTGTATATACAACTATCTGTTACTGAAAGTCGAGTTTAATAATGCATCATTCTCTTCAGAAACTATTGTTTTTTTTGTCTTTGACGAATGCAATGGTTATTTTCAAGCCTAAGCTATTGCAAAAATATACAATAAGAGCAACATTTCCTAGTGGTTGTAAGTTTTTTAGTTCATAATATCTTAGCTCTTGTTTAATTTCTTATATTTGTTTGGCTATTAATAGTTTGCTGTCAATCAAATCCTCGGGATGTAAATATACCAGAAACTATTAATATCAAAGAAAGCAAAAATAATATGAATTATTCTTCCTTTAATACTCAATATTTTCCGAAATCCCCTAAATTCGGATACGATACCACTGTTGTTAAATATGGACTAAAATTATTCGGTGTTTGTGCCTCAGCATTACTGTCCAACAACCTACCGAAGCCAGCAATGGCAATAGGAGAATTGGATGAATTTAAAGATCAGAACATGGTAATTCAAGATATTTTGTTCAATGTGCAAAATGTTACAGCCGAAGTCTTAGCCCTTAGAGGCTTATTTCAAGAAAATTGTGAGGAGATTCGAACTACAATAACTCAAAATGCAATAATAGGAACTGTTGGCTTTGGTTCAAATAAGTATAAAAGTCCGAATTATTTTACTCCAGGAATAAGTTCTTTCGCTCAAGATGGTGGTCATGCAACAATATCTTTTCAATCAAATAAACTACCTGATGATATGGAAGAGTTATTTGATAAGGGAAACGGTGTTCAATACGTGAGAGTTGCACCAGATGTATTGAGATTATCCAAAGGAATTGAAGCTGGTAATGTCTTAAAATACTGAATATTCTCTTTTTGAGTTAATATTTTGTATGCTTTTTAGGATCAATGATAAAATATGCTTATGGTTGGGTAAGTTGCGAATCTTTCTCTTAATTGATCATTATTTTTTAATTGATTTTCAACTTCTAGGTTGACCTTGATTCCCCTAGCAAAATCCCGTATGAAATAGTTATTGGTACATTAAGGGATCCTTTCAGCTTTTTATGTCTAAATGTTTCTGATATTAAGGAATCTGTTAATTTTTTCACTCAAATTCTCGGTATGAAAGTATTACCTTATCCTTTAAGTAGAACAGCTGGATCAGTGTTTGAACCACTTCAGCCTAAAGGATCAGTTTTTGTTGGTTATGGAAAAGATAGTTTTGGGATTCTATTACAACAAGCAAACAAACAGTCTCTCCCCATTATAGTTGGATCTCAACTTAATTCTATAACTATAGTTTGTGATGATAGTTCTGAAACTATGATTAACTCGTATTCAAATCCAGTTAAAGAAGCTTTGCTCAGTGGAAGTAAATCTGGATTGATTTTATCTCCAGATGGTTATCCTTTTTTAATGAAACCTTACACATCATATAATAAGGAAGCAGTTGAATTGAGGGAAGATCGAATCAGGTTTCAAATGCCCATTGCAAATGTCAAAGACGAAGACGCAGAAGAAGCTATTTTACAAAAATAAATTCTGACTTGATAAATTTTCATTTCATATTTTGTTTTAATCGTTAAAGCTATTTCTTTAATTATTTCATTGATTATTGTTAAACCAAATTTACTTACTGTAAATAATTAGATTAAGCATATATAATTACGAGATGGTTGAGCTGGACTTGAGCTTTTCAACTAACGCAAGTCGCTTTTGCCACTTACTCTTTTGAAATACATCTTGTGCTTTTGCAATCATTTGATGAAAATCTATTTTCTCAACACCTACTGTTACGTGTGAACTACGTTTATATCCAAATCCAGTCCTTCCTCTACCCATAATAGTCATTTTCTTCACTTGCAATCCTTTTGTTACCATAACTTCTTTTACTCGCAACTCTTCAGGAATTGCATTAAGGTTTAATTTTGCCATAGCACACGCTCTCTATTAATCGTTAAAAATCTTTCTGTAAATCATATCAAATTTTACCGAAAGATAACATTCTCACCTTTAACATTTTCGTTATATCCACGGCGCGATGCTTTGGACTGAACTTTAACTGTGCAAGAGCATCTGGTACCCAGCAATTGCGAATTAGACTAACCAGGAATTTCATTTTAAGTGGACTTTGTTTAATATTCTTTTGTTTAGCCTGAAAAACTTGTGGAGCTTGATTGGATTTTGTCGAAAAATAAGAAACGTTTGCAATCAGCTTATTAAAGGAACTCACAACATTGATATTGCGAACATTTAACATCATCGTGCTAATTAATTCAATTACTCAATTCGGGGTGATTGCGTCTGGTAACTTTGTAACTTTATGTCTTAATTTTTGTAAAAATAATTTGCCAATAAGTTATATAAACGATGCAATAGAGCAACAATGTTATTAAAGAATGTTTATTTAATATTAAAGTTATTACTTAACGTTACTTGTGATCTGGTAATATCTGGTATTCACTCCCTGTTGCCCTGTTGGGTATGGGCAGGGGGAGGGAGGGAGGTCATGTTTTGTGACTTTGTTACTTTAGTTATTCATTCTATATAAAAATAATTAGTTTATTCATTCTATATATAAAAATAATTCATTCTATATATAAAAATAATTATTCATTCTTTAGTTTAGTTATTCATTCTAGTTATAAATATTATAGATTTACTTTATTTGAAATGATATTTTCGAGGATATTTATTTAATAAAAGACATTATTTTATTCATTACCGGTAACTTATTTTATTTTTCAAAGAATTTTCCTAAATCCCAGGAATCTGGTGGAATGTTATTTCGTTATTTCATGTTTTCAATATATTTATTGAAGACTCAAATTGCTTTGTAATTTCCTTTAAAGAGCGCCTTACCTTTATATTCCTACGACTTACCTTTATATTCCTACGATCCCTGATCTGATCAATGATTGTTTATTTTAATTGAATGAACGATGCAATATAAGATAAAGGCTAAGATATTAATTAATTTATTATTAAAATTAATAATTCAGAATTAGTAATAATTATTAAAATTAATAATTCAGAATTAGTAATAAGGTTTTATATATTTATGAGGGAAGCTTTTGAATTACTTTGTCTTCTTACAAATATCTATTCTTCTCAATCGTTGGAATATGATATAAATATCAAGATTGTAAAGTAAAAAGTAAAGTATACAAAATCCGGAAAAATTTACTGTAAAATAAAATAAAACTGATTATAATTAATCATGTCGTCAATATATGACGCAAACTTTGTAGAAATTCTGGACAATAAAGCTGGGAGTAGCAATGAACGAAATACGACAACATCTAATATTGAGTCAAATAACTCTGTATTAAGTTCTACAGATGATTGTATTGAAAATATAAAAGAAAAAGAAAATTTAAGCAAGAAATTTGACAGTTTAAATATTAAAACAGTTTTAAATCCGTTGAATGATGACAGTATTTTAAATGATGATCATATCACGTCAAAATTAAATTTTGACGAGAAAACAAAACCTGAGTTTATGTATGATATCACACTAAGACAAACCAATGAATCTCTACGGCTGACTTATGCATCCTCTTTGGCTGAGCGACTGAAATCATTATTGCTATTTCATCAAAATCCATTGTTTTGGCTGTCGCTTTCAATTTTATACGCATGGGTATTTGCTGTTCTTCCAGATATCAACAAGTGGGTATTTACATTTGTGGTAGTTGAATGGTGGGCAATTCTATGTGTTATTGGAAATGTTGAAATTATGTACGCATGTATGCCAGATGCTTCCATTCGAACCTACGTATTCGCTTATATTTTTGGAATCGTAGTATGTCCATTGGTAAATTTGGTGAATTTAGTGACCAGTTATAATAATACTGCTGTGGCTACTGTTTCAGTTACTACTACTATGGTGGCTATAACAATAGTATTTGCAATAGAGGCTATAAGCTTTCCAAATAGCAAAGATCCCTTGTTGACAACATTTAATAACTTATTAAATGTGTCATTACATGATACATTTTCCGCATCATTGGATATAACAGTGATTGGAAATCGAAGAACTGAATTAATTGAATTAGGAACAAATTCAACTATAGGAAAACAATCAATAAGTTTATATCGACGAAATTGGTTACTTGTACAACAACAAAGTATTGATTCAATAAATAATATTACAAATATTCCAGCTACTTTTCCATTATATGGACTTAACTCTGTTGACTCAGTCTCAAATAGTACCAATGTTCAACAAAATTATAAAAATAATACTAATTTATTAGATCAGATCTTATCAGTATTACTTATTATCACTCCCCGATATTTGTATACAATATGGGGAGTTGACCGCGGTGTAGTAACTGGTGATCGGAGATTATCATTAATATTTGGGTTTACCTTCAATAGCATATTTGCTCTATATTATACATTTTTACAGTTTTTTACAGCTTATTTCCGTGCCAATGAGAAGAAACGTATTATACTTTTTTGGTTTTATATCATAATTGGAAATGGTGTGCGAGGAGTAACGAAAAGAATATGTATGATGGCGGATCGTAACAAATTACAATCTGTTTCAATGTTTTTTATTGGGGAATGGTTATGTTTATTCTTTTATTATACATTTTATCGTGTATTGTTTGAATCTGTAAGAGAATGGCAAATATTTTTTGCACTGCAAGTACTTCATCTTGGTACAGAATGGATATTATACCCTGTTAGAGCAAGTGTCTTATTTTTCAATTTCATGGAAAGAATTAGAACTCGAAAAGATTGTTTGAGATATTTAGGTGTGCTTTTCAATACAGATGGATTGGATCATCAGGATTGGTTAGCATTTATATCACTCGATTTTGGTATTCGATGTGCAACAGTAATAACATCTGCTATTGGAATATCAATATTATTGCTTACGATACAGTACTCACCATGGGCAAGTAGTGTTTTGAAAGAGAGTAATTCCTCTTTAAATATAACATTAGGATTGATTGCAGTAGCTGTGGTTTTGGAAATCTTAAATGCTATAGCAATGAGTTATTTTTATTTCCGAACTGTCAATAATAATATTGGTATACGGCAAACTGTTGAACATTGTTTTCGTAATTCTAGGTTTGGGTTTATTTCTTCGATATTGGCTGGAATATTGTTTATTAATCCTGTTTATGCATTCAGTAAAAAATATATATAATGAATTCCTTAAAATGGTAAAATATGGACTAGTTCTATTTATTGCATGAATAATTAAAATATTATACAGCTTTTGTGAAATATTAATATTTGAACACATTTAATTTTAATGGAGAATTAAAAATACTTTATTATATTTGTTCATACTTTTGTTTCTGTTCAATTTAATTGGTTAATAATGTGAATTGATGTTTTGGGATTACTGAAATTCTGAACTACAAAATATGAATTGGTTCACTATGAAAGGTATACTAAGTCTTAATGCCAGAAGTCATAATTCACCTTATCTCTTCTTTTGACCCGAATTAAAGCTAACCGCCCTCTCCAGTTTTTAATTTTCCCGGTATTAGACAGAATTTATTTGACAGTAAATAATTTCTTAAGTTTCATTTACAACAACTCATTAAATAAGAATAATATCATTATAACGATAAAAATATAATTTTATTTCTTGATTCAAAATCGTAAAGATATGATATAATTAAGGGTAAATATGTTAATATGATGAACAAAAAATTTAAAAAATCACTATATATATCTAAGTTTGGTTTTAAAATATATTTGTTAAAGGTACATACTTTGGTTTTAACAAAATTTGGGGTCCCTCTGCCACATACTTTGGTTTTAACAAAATTTGGGGTGGTCTTAAAGTATACTGACCACACCAAAGCTAAGGTTATACGGTAATTTTTAAGTTATTTATTTCTGATAAAATGTATTATTATTACTCACAGTACAGTTATTATTATTCAAGAATAAATTTATTCCACTGAGTCTTGTTTTAAAGCATTTTTCAAGTAATTAATTCGAAATGATCAAAAATTTAACAAATCTTTCCAGAAGATACGTACAAAATTCCTTTGTTCGTTTTGGTACCTATAAATCTTCAACTGGACTTGTTGGGTTAGCAGTTGACCCAAATGGAAGAGAAACACTATTAAATTTATCAACTAAGATACTAAGCTCTGTGAAGGTTTACTGATGAATATTTTTTACCTGATGATTTTTTCTATTCATGTATCGAATTCATAAAATATTGATTTTGCTCATAATAATTGTCTTAAGTGTAAATTATATTGTTTATTTGTCCTACATTAGAAAATTCCAGAATCTAGCGCTTATCGGACCAACGTTGAAAAATGGTTTAATTACATAACAAAAGTTGTAACCGAGAAGTCAGAGGTAATCACACCAATCTCTCAACTAAATATGGTCTTATACTGTAGTTATCATATTTTCTGTAGATCAAAGCCATAGAAGATGAAATAGCTCTTGGTCAAATTGAAGAAGTGATAGTAATGGCTAAAGGAGAATTGGAACTAATAGATTACTATTATGGTAGGTTTCAATAACTCCTATTTCAAACTTATTTATTTAAATATTGAATTAATTGAATAATTTGCTACAGATAACAAAGGTTGGGAACTTGTTGAAGCAGCGAAAGAACAAGCTGATCAATTAGCACTTGAAATGGCAGATAGTATTTATTTCACACATCCTGATCGTAGACCTGCTCCACCTGCAGCAAAACCTTGAAGGGATAAAAATTCATTTAAAATTTCTTCATGAATGTTAAATCGTTTGAAAAGTCACAATAGTAAATGGATAACCTATTATATTGCTTAAAATTTAACGAATAAAAGAAATCTTCTTCCCATAATTTTAATCAATCATTTTCAATCAGATTCAAATTATTAAACATTTTTTCTAATTCGCCTTCTTTGTACAACGAAGTAACAATGTCACAACCGCCAATGAATTCACCATTCACATATAGTTGTGGAATGGTTGGCCAGTCAGAGTATAATTTAACACCTTCACGAATAGCTTGATATTCCAATACATTGACAGCATCAAAACGAACTCCGACAGCATTTAAGATACGCACAGTTTGTTGGCTAAAACCGCATTGAGGTCGCTCTGGTGTTCCTTTCATGTACAATAACACTTTTTTGCTTTTCACTTGTTTATCTATTAATGCCACAACGTCTTCCATACCATCTGGTACAGATTTTTTCTTGGCTTTAAAATCATCATGACTGTCATCACCAAGAGTAGAAAATCGGCAGTACCTTGTGTTAAAACTGGATGTTGATATATTGTTCTTTGTCAATGTATTTCTTATTACAGATCTGAGCATTTTTAACTTGTTCAGGGAAGAGAAAAATTAATGATTGATTAAACTGAATGTAATAAATAATAATAAAATGGTAAGTAAATCAAGAGTAATAATAATATGAAAAATATTAAAATACCCAGCTATAGTTATGATAAGATGATAAGAAAACAAGATATAAGATCCCAAGATCCCAAGCTATGTGGTTGCTCCAAATATGAAATAATTTCAATATTTGATACTCCTTTCGCTTTAATTGCCCAAGAATTATCGAAGTTATATTAATTAATTTATGATTACAATTCAAGCAGAAATGAGCAAATTTAAGAAGGCTCAAACCTGTTGCCTACTACTAATAATAAATGAACGGCAACGGTTAATTTTAGGAAGTAAGGGGGGTATCATTCTTTGAGCAGCATATTAACTCATCATTCATTAATTTAATGATGCTACAAGTGTATGTTACTCATAATATTTAGCCATTTAATGCCTGCTGTTGTTGAAATGGCGAATTCCTTTGATTTTTTATAGAGGAATAATTTTATGTAAACGGTTAAGTGAGTGGAATCACCAGCATTGTCGTTAAGATGTTAAGATCAAAGTGTCCAGAATGTCACTAGTATCTAATTTTGCTGTGGATATCAAATTCAACTTTGCCGTGTTTGTAGTGATTTAAATGAGAATTTTTTAACTTTTAATAAATAAAATAGTTTCGGGGATACAAGATAGATACAGTATATATATTATATATTGTATTGAGAGCTAATATTACAAAAACATAAGAAGAAATTGAAAAAGATAAATTAAAAGTTGGAATAAATACTGGTGATTATACGTATCAATAAAGATTACTTATGTTATGATATTATAAATAAATATTCGATTAAAACCATTTTTAACATCTCAATATGTATTTACTGTAATATCCAGGATATCCAATAATGCCATTTCTGCATTTCCTTGCCATACCCTCGGTACGTATCTGCTGCAGTATCTGTATCTTCAGTTTTCAGTTTTCATTCTTTACAAAATACTGGAAAAAAGCAAAATCCGATTTTAATCGGCATAAAATACCAAAGGATAACACATTGCCGGCTCTTATTTTTTTATTTGAGTCAAATCTAAATCATTAAGTCAGTTATTCACATTTGCTCCGTCATAATGTTCATTGAAGAAAAAGAAGACAATTCAACAGCGAAACAACTAATTTGGAAATCTCTATGTTTTGATATCATTTATCAATCTAAAACGAGAAATATTCTATCAGATATTTCTGGTGCAGCAACGGAGGGGGAGCTAATTGCAGTCATTGGACCATCAGGAAGTGGTAAAACAAGTTTTATCAACATTCTTGCAAATCGTGTTCCATATGCTAAAGAAATATCAATACATGGTGAATTGGTATTTCGCTCGAAAAACAAAAGCAGTTATCCATCTGCTCGAGATATTGCATACATAGGGCAAGATGAGAAATTATTTTCATTTTTGACTGTTCGAGAAACATTATCATTAGCGTTAAGTTTTCATAATCATGGAAAAAGTGAACAGGAAAATGATGTACAGACTGAGAGTATTATTCGAGAACTTGGATTGGTAGAATGTGGAGATTGTATGATAGGATCACAAAATAAAAGAGGTATATCAGGTGGTGAATATAAACGGGTTTTAATTGGAAAAGAATTGATAAATAATCCTTTCATCATATTCATGGATGAACCAACCTCAGGACTTGATTCCTTCCAGGCTTTGTCAGTGATGGAAACACTGAAAACTTTATCAAATAATAATCGAATTGTTTTCACTGTTGTTCATCAACCAAGATCTTCTATATATGAATTATTCAACCGAGTGCTACTTCTTTCATGTGGAAAGACCATGTATTATGGACCTGCAGCTGATGGTTTACTTTATTTTTCTCATATAGGATTTGTCTGTCCATCTCAATATAATCCAGTTGATTATTATTTAGATGTAATATCAATTGATTATAGATCATTATATTCTGAAAATACGACAAAAGATCGTGTTGAGCAGTTATATCAATCATGGATGGTAAGTTTATTACATAGCGAAACAACAAAATTATGTATATTTGATGATGATAATCAAGTTGATTCCAACGAATACCCACCGGTTAATGACTCACACATGGTATTGAATTGTTTTGATGTAAATGCTATCATGAAAACTAAAGCTAATTTTATCAGACTATATTGGCGATCCACAATAGAAATTATTCGAAATTATGCTTCCTTAGCCATCCTAGTTTCTACACAATTATTTTTTGCTATTCTACTTGCGCTTATATATCAAAACCTTGGCCATTCTGTGAAAAATGCACAGGATAGAATTGGTTTGATATATTTCATTATTTTGAATCAGGTAATATCTTTCTTATTTTTGAAGCAAATAATCATAATAAAATATTTTAAACAGACATTTGGACCATTGGTTGGTGTATTGAACGTATTTCCTTCAGAGAAAATAATAGTATACAAAGAAGTAACAAATCAGTCATATAACCTTGCAATATATTACGTTGCAAGAGTTTTGTCTGAAATACCAAAAATAATAATAGTTTCAGGTCAGAAAAATTAAATCAATATAATTGTTTAGTCTAGAATATTTTTTAACACTGTACACAATATAATAATATATTTTCATTTTATTAAAAGTAATGTTTTGTTCAATATTATATTGGAGTGTGGGTTTGAATCCAAATCCAATAAGATTCATTATCTTTATGGTTGTGATTATAATACAAACATTTTGTTCGGCTTCAATCGGTTTCTTTGTTGGTTCCATTGCATCATCGGTGACCATTGCCAATGCTCTTGGACCACCTCTAATAATCATATTCATTCTTTTCGGTGAGTAATTATTGCCTATATTTCTCAGTTGTTATCTGCTCAAAAATGTAAATAAAAAATCTATTTCATTTTTATTTAGGAGGATTTTTCATCAATAAAAACTCACTACCAGTAGGAAGCGAATGGGTCACGAATTTATCACCTTCTTACTGGTCATTTCAAGCATTAATGATAAACGAATTTGATGGTCAAAATTTTGACTGTCATTATGTGACTGAGACTTCTACAGTTTGTGCCTATGATGGAAGTGTAATTCTTGCAAATCTATCCATTAAGGTACGGTAGTTGTATCAACAGTATATCATAAGTCAAATTAATAAAAATTTCATCGAATTATTTATCCAAGAATTTATTATCTCAAATCTTAAATAGATTGGTATTTATATTGTATAATACCAAAATATAATAAAATCTCCTAATTTTAATTCATTATTTTAGAAATCGGATTTTGTGATCAGCTTCGTTGCTTTAGTGTTATTATCGTTTGGGTTTCAACTTTTAGCATTTATTGGCTTAGTTTGTAACCAAGTGACATATGAAAAGTAAGATATATTCGATAATGATGATTTGGATAACAAATCCTGACTATAATGATAATTAAATAATCCATAATAATTATGATAATAAAATATAGTTTGATTATGTTATAATGATAAAGAATATAATTAATTGCATAAATGTTGATTATTATGATTTGTTTAATAATATAAATAAGAGAAGTAACCATCAGTGAGTAATAATAATAATCCATTGAATAGTAACATAATAATATTGGCAAGATTTTCAAATGATTGTCCTTTGAATAATTTACTATGTATTTCTTTAAAAATTATTATCGTCACGTTCATTATAATAATATATACTTTTTATAAATTATACCGGTATAATTAATTGTTATTTTAATCGGTAGGTTAATGAAAAAGGAGTAGTTTTTAAACTTACAGTATGTTACTTGGCAGATATCAGCGGTCACAAACGAAGACATTAATGGACACAAAACAACTAATTAAAATTAATTAATGCGTTTTTTGCACTTATAAAATTATTTGCATGATGGTTATTACTAAGCACAATTATTCTACAAAAAATAAGATAATAATTATTTACAAAAAAGCTGTACTTACCAGCTACCATCATCAAATTCACATACATATATGCAACAAAATTAACAAAAAAGAATAAAATAAGGATACATTGTGATGTGCTGTCAAGTTAAACACATAAATAAAAAAAGATTTCAAAATAAAGATTGCAGTACTTTTGAATATCATTCCACATACACACCATAATTCACAGTTAATTATGCATATTGTTATTATTATTAAAAATTCACCACTGAACAATTAATAATAACATAATATGAAAAAATATGAATCATATATTCTCTTCTTCAATTTTAATTGAATCAACATCAATTGAAAAAGAAGATGAACTTTGAAAATTATTATCTAATGATTCAACATACAAATCAAAAGTACGTTGATCATTTCTGAAACTTTCTGATTCATCATAATTATAATTATTATGGTCATTATTATCATAATATAAATTTGACTGTTTGTGGTATGGATTATTAATCATAATATCATATTCTTCTGAAAGTAAATTATAATCTTTTTCATCATCATCATTATTATTATTGTTATTATTATCATCATGATTACTATTATTATTATTATTATTATCATGATTATTATCATTTATGTGACTTAATTTCTTATCTAATTCAAATAAATGCTTCGAAAGAAATTTTTCTTCAACTCTTCGATATTTATGAGATGTATAATGAAGAATTAATGTTTCATAAATTGATAATTTCTGTAATTTAAATTTCTCATTTTTATATTCTTCTAAATCAGATTCATCATGTTTATGATGATGATTATCATGAATATTATTATTATTATTATTGTGATTATTATTATCATGAATATTATTATTATTAATATTATTATTATTATTATTATTATTATTATTATTATTGTTATTATTATTATTATTATTATTATTATTATTATTATTG